>JAOXYD010000002.1:12156864-12177800 GCA_028565735.1 Pinacopodium congolense
CCTTCAAACTCCAAGCTTTCCATAATGGATCCTTCTTGAATTATACCTAACTTTAAGATTAACATCATAAACTTAAATCATTAGTGATTAAGCATGTTTTGTTATCATCAAAACCAAGATTGAAACCTCCCTTGGTTCCACAGTTTTGATCCTTAGAATTTTTTTATCAGAAAAGGAAATTAACTGGTGAGCTTTATATGCAACTACGAACCAATAATTGAGTGCTGAAGATAGTTAAAAAGCTATGGACTTAAATGGACGAGAATGGAAAGTAGAGAAAGTAAAATAGGTCCACTGGCGCAAGTAACTCCAGAAGCCATTCCAACTACAACCATTCAAAATATGGAGATAATTAGGTTCGAAGTTACATCCAAATTGGGGTTTATAGCCTCTCTCAAGTCTCTGCTTCATTCTTATATCCTTTATTTTCTGCCTTAAAACGTTCATGTTTCCATCAAGTCTATTACTTGATCTCTCTGTCAAACCATACCAAACCACAAAATTTCAACTAGTCCATAAATTATATAAATAAACATGATGAATAATATAAATGATTTATTAGTGTGAAATCATAATAATTTCATATGAGGGTTAATTATCGTTTCTAACGAAAAGCACTGAGCTCTGATGTCCAATGCCCGAGGAGAAATCCTCTGAAAAGCTAGCTTGTTTAATGTGCAGGACGCGGGCTGTGAATAGGACATTCTGCATATGCCTGAACTGTTGTACGTGCATAGGTGTTGCCAGCTTTGATATATTTGTAGATGTATAGGCGATTACTTCATATCAACTTTCTTTGCTATCTTGCTGAACATTCTTTAAAGCCCTCGTCGATGTTAAAAAGAACAAGTTTTAGGACAACAACGTGTCAGCAATTTTAGGAATTTAAAATAGCATTGAAGTTTTCAATTGAGTTGTGATTCAAATGAAACCAGTGGCTGTCAGTCAGCAGATTTATTTCAACATCTTCACAAGTTCTCTCACTACGGACCAACGATCAAGTGACCATTCCCTACAACTTTAGTTGATGTGATTCAAGGGAATTTTCATACTATTTTAAATTATGCTCCGTCATGGTCTTAGTAGTGTAGTTTTGGAGATTTCTGAGATTGGAATCAGGACCAATTACTGTATGTTATAGCCAGAACAATGGTTCTTTTAGTTACAACTATTGGTATTTAAAATCTTGAACATTTAATATAATATCTGAGGTATGCGCCTTTAATTAATTGTCAAATTAAATGCACAATAAGTAATTTGACGAAAATTGGTATTATATGCATGGGAGGGGTTAATCAAGTATATTACTATTTCTATAATTTTTTTACTATTTATATAGAAGTCAATGCATAATTTTTTCATATTCGTTTACTATTAAATTAAATTCATTAAGGGCTCGTATAATTTTAAAAACTATCAATTTAATTTTATAAAATTTTAAAACTATCAATTTAGTTTCGAAAATTCTAACAAATTATCGTTTATTATTCATCTATTATGTTAGTCTAATGTGAATTAATAGTAATCTATATGGATTCATACACGTGACAGCTGATGTACATGTAATGCGTCTACATAACAATTTAACCGATTTTTTTATTTAAAAATAATGTAGTTTTGGTTTAACCAGAAATGATATCATTTTGTATAAGATAAAAAAGACAACCAACTTTCATGGATCAAAATGACATCATTTCTACCTTGTACAAAATAACACTGTTTTGATAATATGTAATCAGTTTCTTTCTTTCTTTTCCCTTTTTCCTTCTTTGGACTTCTTCTCCTCTCCATCACACCAAAATTTTGCTAGGTTTTTCCTTCTTTGCCACTTGTTTCTTATCTCTATCTATTCATTGGTCAAAGTTTCTGTTATATGATAGACAAAAAGTGTCTAGAAACATAAAAATTAAATTTTTTAAAATTTTTCTTTTGTACTTAATTGTTATTGCTTCCTTCCTAAGTTATTATTGGACGCTTATTCCTTAGTGCTTAGTTGATTTTATGCTATGTATAATTGATTTACACATTTTCATAGAATTTGCCAGATGTAAGTGAGGAAATGTGCTAATTATGTTCAATGATTGGTGTCTATTCCAATATGTCTTTAGGCTTTAAGTTTACATGCTGTTATAACGTTTAGATAGATTTATATATATATATATATATATACATGTGCAACATCATTATTGTCTTTTAGATATTTAGCATATATGTTAAGAGGTAACTACTTAACAATTGATTAAAATACGCATGGCATTGGCATATAACATTAGATGGAGATTCCAATTTTTTATGAATAATAATGATGTGAGAATTATAACTTTGTTATCAATTGCTACTGCTAATGTGATGAACATGTATAATAGTTTCCATAAGAAGAGCTTAAAAATTTGTTCCAAAAGGTGTAGGTGTACCCAGATGTTTTATAAGGTGAAGTGGCTCTTTTAGCATAAAGAATTTATTATTACTCCCGTTAATTGAGCTCCTACATAAAGGAGGGCCTACTACAAAAATTTTCAAGGCCATCAATTTTTTTTTCCCTACCATTGAAGAGGTTGGAGCTTAAAATTATGACTCTATATAGTACCATTGCTAGTGCTCCTTTTTATTTTAAGAAGACAAGGTTATTTTTTTAGGTTAATTAGAAAATATTTTCATGACCTTATTTTAGAATATTTTACTTATCTTTAGATTATTAAGAGCTAATAATCCATGATAAAATCTACTCCTTGCCTATGAGTCCATAGTTATTCTATTGGCAAACAATCTATAAACATGTGTATTCTATCCATCAAATGAACCTCAAAATTTATGATCCTTTTGGAGTTTCGTTTTGTTGAAACTTTCTTATATCTTTAATAAAGAATTATTAGACTTTAAGCCTCTTTTCTTACGTTCTTTCCTAATAAAAAATTAAAAAAATTGGAGTCCACGTAATAAACAATAATAGTTGACAAGTTATTGCTCAACTTTTCTTATAATTTTAAAATCATAAAAGTAATTGGCTAAACTAGTGGGATATCAAAAAGTTAATAGAGAAAAGAATGGCTCATATAGACATATATATGTATATATGTACATAGATATAAGGCTTAATTATGTGCTATGGCTTGTGGTTTACAAGGATTACTGTCATTTTAATACTATTTCTTATAGTTAATGACCATTTTTATAAGTCACTTTGTTATTTAACTCGTCTTCGAATTGTTTTAGGTTATTTTGGCTCTATATATTACTTTGAATTATTTCATTAGGACAAAGTTGCAATTAGGTAACTTCACAGAGTAGTTATTGAATTTGATCAAATTATGCATATTTTGTTCTTTTTGGTTGAACCCTCATTAATATAATTGACTTCAACATTGCATTCTTTTATAAATCAACAATTTGAGATCATTGGTCGTATGTTGATTCATAGGTGTCAATTTGGATCTTTTTAATAACTAATGTATAGATTGTATATTATAGGATGCCAAATTTAGGCTTGATCAAATAAAAGTGTAAAAGATTAATTGAATTGTATTATATGCAATTAAAATTTAACAATTTGGCCATTCAAATTACTTGGAATTCACTATTTATTTTCGCAATAAATTTAGTTATGGTGAAAATTTTTTAGATTGTATTTAAGTAAACCTTATATCGCTATTTTAATTATTTTTATCTTAATTAGTTCTTATCATGGATTCTTTCACTAATAATACAGTAAGCATGCAAAAGAAGTTTTATCCTTTTTGCCACTGTGGTTTTGAAACTTCATTGAAAGATTTTCGATAACAAAAAATTTTAGAAAGAGGTTTTTTAGGTGTCTAAAATATAAGGTGATATTAATTAGAAATGCTACATTTTAATAATTTATTTAATGATATTGGAAATCTATTTTTGTCTCAATATTATGACACTATAACAATTATTTTGAATGGTACAATAATAAATTTATGATAAGAATTATTGATATTATCAATTACTTAAGGGAAAAGAATATGATATTAGTTAAAACTAACCGTTAAGAAACAAGTTAGTTGGATTTGAGGTTTGATTTTATTATCTTGGTTATTATCTAGACTTGTGATTAGCATGTGATTGTATAAGATATGATATTGATTGAAATATCATCATAATGAGACCAAGTGTATCAACAATTTTTTATGTGTATAGAAGTCAATTTTGTAATAAATGTGGAAGCAAACATATTTATATTATTAAGCAAACATATTTATATTATTAATGTATATATCAATTTCTTTAAAATTGAATCCAATATGAGAATAATTTAATTTTTACAATAAATGAAATTAAAACCACAACAACCTGTTAACCATATTAAAAACAAACAAATTCAATGACATCTTTTACACACAAAAAATATAAACTAATGACATGCCACATATATTAATTCAAAAGATTTTTTTTTTCATATGTGATCGGCATTCAAACATAAAACCAAAACTAATCATGATTGCTTCGTATACCAAAAAGAAGTTGCACATACATAACATAATAGTATTTATAAAAATAAAAAATAGGACCACATATATAAATTTAAATGATAACAACCTATTATATTTATAATTATGTTCCATATATGATGCAGAAACTACATTATATCTAGAAAGAGATAAAGTCCCTTAATACTAAGTACCATGACAATAACCTTAAAGAGATTTCCATTACGAAATCAGCTACATGAACTAGAAGAAGCAATTTCCAGCAACCCTAGGGATGGCCACTTGTTAGCCATGGAAAAAGTGACCTTAGAGAGCTACATCGCTGTCATAAGTACTCACCATTCTCTACTAAAGTAACAGTCTAGAGTTCGCTAGTTATAGGAAGGAGATAAGAATAGCAACTTTTTTAATAGATATATCTTAGCCAAATAAAATTTCAATAGGATCACCTCACCACCTACTCAGGATGGTAGTAGAGCTACCACTCAAGAAGCACTTAAGCATGAAGCTATGCAATTCTTTAAAATTTTTCTTGGAGCACTTGTTGACAGTCTCTCCTCAGTTAGTATTATCCAAGAACTCATACAAAGATCCCTTTCAACAGAGCAAAGGTAGTAACTTGGTAGTCCTTTTCCTGAATATGATGTAAAATGAGAATCTTCGAAATGAATCCAAATAAGGCATCAAAGTTGGATGGCTTCAATGGACTTTTTAATCAAAAAGCCTAGCCATTAATCAAGACCATGGTAACTGAAGTAATCCTAAAATTATTAGTTAATGGAAGGATGGTCAAGGCCATTAACAAAACTTTTCTATAGCTTATACCTAAGATCCCCACCCCTGCATCCTTAAATAAGTACTAACCAATATGCTAATGCAACTTTTTATACAAGGTCATATCTTAGATGATGGTAAATAGAATGAAAGCAATGATGTCCACTATCATAAGTAACTTTTAGGCGGCTTTCATCAATAAGAGAATAATTGGTAATAATATACTCATTTCTAAAAAAATTTTAAAGATTATAATCAAAATAACACCTCCAAGGATTGTGTTCTCATAATAGACTTTCGCAAGACATAAAATTCAATTAGTTGGAACTTCATTTCCCATTCGGTTAAAGCTTTTGATTTCCCTAACACCTTCTGGAATTAGGTATGGAAGTGTATTTCTATTGCTTCGTATGAAGTGTTAATAAATGAGGACCATCGCCTCTATTCAAAGGAGGTAAAAGGACTACGACAAGGTGATATACTCTCCCCTTATCTCTTTATTCTTATAGAGTACCTACTCATTTACTGGGGCTCAATATTCATCTTGATCCAAGCTTTCGATTTCACAATAAATGTTAAAAACTAAGGCTTCATAGTTTGTTGTTTGTAGATGAATTACTATTATTTGCTAAAACCCATTAAAATCTTTGAGTTTGCTCGTGAGCTCCCTCGATACCTTCAAAATTATCTCTAGGCTATCTATTAAAGTGGATAAGAGCTTCATAGTACTCTCCACTCCTATTAAACCATAAGTTGCTTAATCATTAATGGTCACATGGTTGAAAACTATTAATACCCCTTTCATTTACCTAAGGCTTCCAATTACCACCAAAATACTTCAATTTTGAGACTGCTCCTAGTTGGTTAAATTGCTCCACAACAAATTGAATCTTAGAGTACCAAATCCGTTTCATATAGGGGCAAGTTTAACTCATTAAGGCTATCCTTAACTCCATGCATACTTATTGGTTAGGGCAATTTTTTCCTAGTAAAAGGTCTCATCAAAACATTGAAATGACTGATGAGATTATTCCTCTAGTTTGGTTTGTTCTGATGATCCTAAAATTCATTTGGCAAAGCCAATAAGTGAATTATAGATCGAGCTGACATACATAGGAATTGGAACCCTTTTGGGCCAAAGGGCTTAGTCAAAAGCACTGAGAGTTATCTTAGAATGGTGGTCAGTAAAGTTTCAATTCATCTATCAAATTTGTGGTCTAACATTGCGAAAGGAATGAATATGTAATTGGAATTTAGATTTAGTTTATTAAAATTGGAAAGGATTATTTGAATTGTGGGAATCGTGCCAAATGGTTCGATGGGGATTCTGCATTTTCCCATCTTGTAAATGCTAAAATGTCCGAGTTTGGCTTATATCTTGAATGAATTCAAGGACATATTTAAAGAAATTCTATTAGACATTTGGAATGGTTTTTGGATTCCGAATAGCAACAATAGCTAAACCTAATAGGATAACAATTTTAACCCAAGAGGCATGGCTTAAGTTCTATGGTATAAAGTCTGCATACCTATGAAGTAAGGTGCCATAGGCATCACACATATCAAGTTGAGTAACAAAGTCTTTATGGCCCAACATTTATGGTGGTTGCTTGTCAATAAGGAATCCCTTGGGGTGCAATTGGTTTATAGCTATATTTTGCAAAACTAGAATCTTTAGGAGGTAACACCTAAAGCCACCCACTTGCATTTCTTTAAGCAATTGGTAAAACTCTAAGGAACCATAATAGATCATGTTAAATGCCTCATTAGGAATAGAGCTACTGCTTCACTATTTTATGACAATTAATGTAGAGAAGGCCCCTTGTATAGATCAAAATTCCTCCTTCTATATCTTGCAGTGGCTCCCTCTCACTGCTAAAGCGAATGCCTACATATCCAATAATGCTTGGCTATGGCCCAGCTTGTTGATAACTATCCTACCCTAATATAATCCAGATTCCGAGAAGAAAGACACCCACCTATGGCTTATAGATCCAACAAGTAAATTTACTAATAAATCTTGCAAGATGCTCCTTCAACCGATAGGACCTCCCTAGATGTAGCATCATGTAGTTTGGAGCAAATATCATCTTCCTAAAGTTTCTTTTCTCATGTGGTTATGTGATAAAGAGAAACTATCAACTCTAGACAAGCTTTATTTTCTTTACATCCTATCCTGATGCTATCTATGCAAGACTCATGGTGAAACCATCTCTCACTTATTCTTCTATTATGACTATTCTCGCTATATTTGGCATTGTATTCAAACTTATTGTAATGTCAGTTATTTGGTTACAGACTTTAGAGATCTTGTGGATTGGCTAGGAAAGAGCTAGGGTATATTGTAGAGTGACTTCATAATATACTTAATTGCTTTTGGCTCTTATATTTATAACTTAAGGAGAGAACATAATAACAGAGCATTTAGGGACTTAAAGGTCTTGAAAGCTCAATTATTAAAGGAGAAAATTCATTAGATTTAGGAACAGCTATTGTTACACAAGACTATATTCACCTGCAGTCGATTATCTCTTGACATTTAGAGTCTGCTGAAAGGTTATCCAATTAATGATGCGTGTTTTATTATTGAACCTTGATGTAATTTTCTTCGACCAGCTTCCAAGCCTCTTTTTGCTTGTATAGTTTTCCTTTTACTGTTGTTAAACTTAGATACTTTATGCGATAGGAGTTTTTTGTTTTTTCCATGGCTTCTTAAACTCTGATTTTTCTTGTATATAGTTAGTTTCAATGAAGGTTTTATTTACTTTTCAAACAAAAAAAATACAAAAAATTACAATGTTTTCTTAGTGGTTTTCCACTAAGTCCAAAAATTGGTGAATCACTTTTGCTTTTAGTTTTTTCAAATGGTCCCTCTCTTTGTTATGTCAATAGGTTAATTTTCCTTTTTTTTCATTTCATCAAGCATAAAACTTCTACTTAACAACTTTTTGAGCATACTAATTGTCTATAACCTAGTCACACTGCATGTTTTTTAATTATGTTTGCATCTATTGCAAGTGATGAAACCTTTAATTTTGGTTCATATTTGATATGTTTTACCTTCAGTAGGTTTTCTAACTCTCTTCTTCTTTGGACATCCTATCTCTTTTTATATGTATGGGGATGTTTAAAATAATTATGTTATTCTCTATGTACTAGCCAAAATTTTTCATTAAGAACTTACTTTAAAGGCTTTTAGGAGCATCTCAAGTATGCCTCCTTGAAGTAGTAAGCATGAATATATTCTTCTAATTTCCTCCTTTCAATAATAATTACGTGAATGACTACATAGGATACTAGTCAATTTGTACTTTCCACATGTACACTCCCTTGTTATAAGATTAATAAAATCATGATCATTAATGTAATACTCAATCTTAAATATAATATTAGTTGTAAAGTGAGCTAAATAGTTTTTTCCTCCTTTTTTATTTTTTTAAAATTTCTTTAGAAAATTTGGCTCTATATACTTTAATAATAAAAATATTCTGCTATTGATACCTCAATATTGCTACTTTTAGTTCATAATTTTCCTAACTTGGACTATTTCTAAAGAATAACATATAATTCTTTACAATCTATTTATAATTTAACCTCATAATATAACAAATGCTACCATAGTTATGAACATATTGGAATGTCTTAATTTAAAAAGTTTCTCCATTTTGAGTGACATTAGCATGGATTTTTCACCCACATGCATTCTTGTATTCTAATTATACTTAACTTGTCATTCTTTCCTTCTCATATGGAATGATTCATTAATGCCTTTTTAAATATAGTACTGAATTAAATATCATCCCTTACTTGAATTGAATTTTGGATTCTATACCAACTGATGCACTGAGATGACGGTATTTAGACTTCTTCTAAACTCTCATATAGGTTGCTTATATCATCATCATTAACTTCTACTGTATGGTCTCCTCAGTTAAAAAGTGTAACATCTTAACTTAAAGAATCAGATAGATAATCTATTGCATCCTCATTTGAGCTTGTCAAATTATTTACTTTGGAAGATTCTGCTCATTATATGTTGATTTAGCTAAGCCCATAATCACCTTAATTGGAATATCAATTGTATGGTCAACAAAATTAGATAATTTAAGGTACTTCTCCCAATCTAAGTAAACATCAACTGACTTTTATGGTATTTCTGCGATTAAGTTGATTAATTTTCTTATGTCATTATCATTTCTAAATAGTCTTAGCTTATCTTTAAATGACATACTTGGAAATTTTTACATAAATTTCATGACTATCCATTTCCCAAAATTTTGGCATTTAGCATAAACTCCACTAAAGTTATCTCATCCAATTCTCTTTTAAGATGATCTTTATCCCAAACTTTGTATCTTCTTACTAGGTTGTACTTGAAATAACTTATATATTAACAATCAAAGCTAATTCTAGAATCAAAATATGCAACCATTTTCTAGAATTCCTTAATTTGTTAAACATAAGCAAATAAAAGAAGTTAGGTGAATACATTTTTTAAGGCATTTATTGCTAAGTACAATGTAGAATGTACTTGAAGTTTAATCTACAATGTACATCGAGTTTTCAATAGTCCTAATTGTAATGAACCAACCATTATAATATGCCAAGGGGTTTTATTAACACAACATCTTTCATCAATTTAACCAATTTATATTAAAAGCTGGCTTAAATAATACTAATCGAGGAAAAAAAAGAAAAGAAAGAGAAGCGAAAAATAGAAGTTCATGAAACTTCACATACAACCTAACTCAAATAGCAAAGTTTAAAACTAAACTGAAAAATCTTTCAAGGATAATGATAAAAAGTAAGGATTACGAGAGAGGGAGAATTGACAAAATGCACTATGAAAGCACTTGAAGCCAATACAAGTAACCACCGCTCAAAATAGAAGATAGAATATTAATATAACTAAAGCAACACACAAAAGAATATATGGACGCTAGAGAGTGTGAGAGCACATGATATCTCCTAAGACTGGAAAAACCCTAACTAAGCCACCTACTAAACATTACTTGCAAAACAATTCCTGTATTTTTGTTTTTATGTCATTAATGTTCCTAGTGAGATAAGATTTGTAGTCTTAGACATCTAATAACAACTATAATGCAAGTAATAACACCTGAGTTGCAAGGAAACTAAGAAAATTAATTTGGTGATTTAAGATTTCGTTTCAACATACATTATATGTTGGAAAATTAAACCATGATCATATCTAGGCGCAACGGAATAATTTCAAAATTTTTCAACAGGATCATCTTTAACAAGATTTAATTGAAACTTATATCAAGAAAATAAAAAAGTTAAACTAACTTATTTTTCGATTTCCTGTTGTAATTTTTCATTTCCTTTACGAATTTGTCAATCTACGGGTCATTCAATCGTTCGACCTTTAACGGTATCCATAGGTTCTTTTAGAGAAAACTCAAATAATTTAAGAGGAAAAATGTAAAGTGCTAGCTTTATTTTTCTAATTTTTCTTTTTATATAAAATTCATATTTTTCATATACTTAAACTTTATCAATATTATAACTAAAGTCAAACTTTAATTGCAATTACTAATTAGTCTTAATTAGATCAAATATCACATAATGATCCAAGAAATTTCTAAAACTTCTTAATTAAGTCTAACTTAATTAAAAATTTTACTTTCTCCTTCATAGATCTTTTATATATGACCCACTAGGTTCCTAATATATTGAAAAGAATTATAAATTCTAATTCTAATTCACAATTAAAATTAGAAAAATTAAAACTCTTTTTTTAAATTTATCATTGATCATGATTAAAATTTAGTAACATGTCATGACTACCTAAATATTAAGAACGTGAAAGTAGTTGACTTAACCTATCTATGCATAGTTATGATATATAATTTAATCTTTTTGTCATTCAATATTCCAATTGAAATTAAAGTATGGAATTAGTGTCTACTCTAAATAATCTAATTATGTTCGCTCTTACTAATTAGTAAATGATTTATAATTGATATTTGAAAAAATAACTTTTTCAAATTTTAATTCACTCTAGCCATTAAAAATCAAGAACAGTAAAATATTATCTCTAATTGCTTTAGGGTGACAAATCATTTGTTAATTCAATCAATTATCTTTATATGGTTCATACTATATCTAATAACTACTGAATTGAGCTACTTAAAAAATAGAAGTTAAGTAATATTAAAACATAATAATTCCTACCTGAGATAACTTTAGTAATCTCAAGTTTAAGGATAAATTATACAACCATCATAATAAGATAATCTACAAACACACAAGTAATGTTCTATTTGTGATTCTTATAATTGAATTAATTTAGTGAACTTATTCTCTAATAAGCATTCACACATTTGTTTAAGTATTTCTATACACTAATATATGAGATCGATTACTTTTTTCATAAGAAAGAAATAAAGTGTATGCTAATCTAACCATTTTATTAATATCCCGTTTTGATGAAACTATGAGTAGGAATGCTTTAAAAATAATATAAAATGCAATTTGAATCTCGTAATTATAATCTCATTATAATTTTTAATTGTATAATAATTATTCTAAGGATTTTATCTTTATGATTAATAATTAAAATACTAAATAAATACACAAAGATAAAGAATATTTTTTTAATTAAATACAATATATAATGTCATACATAGATTTTACAACTAACTGATTAGTTGTAAGGATATAAACCTAACATTATATATGTCATACAGCACAAAGAGAGACAAAGAGAAGAAACACAAGTAAGAGAAGAAACACAAGGCACGGAAGAAGGAACTTAACGAAATTGTTCTGCTATGTGTTGTGTCGGAGAGCAGAAGAAACTCAATGAAGAAGAAAAAATGCGATGGAAGAGAGAAGAAGAAAGGAAAAAAAAAAGAAACTAATTACATATTATCAAAGCAACGTCATTTTACAAAAGGCAGGAATACCATTGCTTTGATCTAGAAAATTTGTTATCCTTTATGCTTTATGCAAAATAATATCAATTCTATTAAGATTAAAACGACGTTACTTTAATTTAAGACATTTGTTTGTCCTTATTTATCAAAAAAAAAAGAAGTCTTTTCTATATACTATATAAAACAACGTCGTTTTTACGAATATTTATGTCTTATGTTCTCTATTTCATTACTAGTATCTTATTTACAAATATTTATTTCGTTAAATTAATATTTGTCTTTAGCTATTTTCACTGTTTAGCTATTTATTTCTTATTTTCTCTAGCTAATTACTAGTTTCTTATTTACAAATATTTATTTCTTTAAATTAATATTTGTCTTTAGCTATTTTCTCTGTGAAACTCTATTTATTTCTGCAGGTTCAGAGATTCGAAACTGACCATTACAAAAATTGTTTCCTACATGCAAAAAAAGTGATGTTTTCCATGATGAATACTGTGCCTAGGCATTTGTGTAGAGATATTAGTGAAAGTTGAAGGAAATTTTGGGTTGTTTAGTAAGATTTATGTTTTTTGTTTTGATTTTTAATATAAAAATTGAAAAAGATAACACACTAATACAACATAAAAATTAAGGATAAAATACAAAAATTAATATAAATATATCAAAATTACAACTAAAAACTACAATCCACAACAATACTAAACAACCCCTTATTTAGTTGCCGAGCACGGAGGAAATCTGTTTTGATTGGGCTGGCTCAGAGTTTGAATGCGTTTAACGTCTCAAGAGTTGATTTTTCTTCCATAAGTTTAGATATACAAAATCCTAGCTGGGTATTTACTGGAAATTATGAAAAGACGTCGCATACTCTGTAATTGAATATTTTTCATGCTCATTATTGAAATTTAAAATATTATGATAATTCTCCTTATCGTGAAAAATATTAACAATCAACAATTTAAAGCATCATTGGACAGGGACGTTAAAGATATTGAGAATAATATCTAAAATAAAACACAGTGACATTTTGTAAGTAAAATATAATATCAAACACAATTAAAAAATGTCATATAAGCAGGGGAAAAAATATCATCGTACCAAAGTTTACAAGATTTTATCAGTATTAATATGGAAATTAATGATGTATATGTTGATTATTTTTAATAATATTTCTATAATTTGATGAGAATAAAGTGAAATATTATAATAATATAAGGTGTAAATTATAATACCTTAAAATTTGAAGACTAGAAAAAATATAAAATCATAATCAACCCAAAATTTAGCTTCAATTTTAACGATGAAGAGTTAAAACTCTTGCAGATGTAAACAATGTGAAAGGAATAAATATGCCGGATCGAAAGGATACTTAAGCTTTGTTTAATTTTTAATTTTTAATTTTTAAAATTAAAAATTAAAAAAATAACAAAATAACAAAAAAAAATTTAAAAAATATCACAATAATATAATATAAAAATTATAACAAAAAATCACTATAAACAAATCGACTAAACATGACCTTAATTTAGCCGTCTTCAAAACGGCTTGCCGAAACAGGAATAGGAGTATACGTGTGCAACTTAAAGACAAGCTTTCATTCCTCACTTATTTCAGCAGTCTCCTTATTTTATTTATCTATTCGACCACACGGCAAAGAACTCTACTTTATGCTTTCAAAAGAGCTGATCAGAGTGGCTTTCAACATTTAAAATCTTTGAGAAAATAAGCTAATTTTTACCAATGCATATATTCTTTAAAAAAGAATATGTAGTCTTTGTCGTGTAAGGCCACACTGATTGACATTACATTGTTGTTAATTACAGTATCTTAAAATGGGTTAACATTATCTGCATAAGTAATTTTTCAATCGACATTAATTTTGCTTAAAACATTACTTAAGAGATCTCATAGGGGAAATTCCTTTGACCTAAAAGTATAAAGCATCTCTCTACCATATAAACACAGCCAACCATAACAATAGACTTTAGTCATAATATCAGCCAATCCAAAGTCAATTTACTTACATAATTTTGTTCACTTTTTTTAATGTAATAGTATAACTACGGTTTGATGATTCGTTTTATCCAACCTTGAAAACAGGTAATTACCAAAAATGCATATAGATATATATATACATTGGTAACCAATAGAGCTTTAGAATTTAGCGTAAATTTTTTATCCAGTTAGAAGCACTTAAAATATTTTTTTAATTTTCATGTTGCTACTTAAATGCAATTCCGCCAATTTTCCTTCTCCTTCATTTCTTATTTTCTCAAAAAACAAAAAACATTTACACCATTGATCCTTTCAAATTTTAATTGCACTTTTCAGAATAACTCTATCAAGAGTTCAAGAGAATTTAAATTTTAAATTGAGATTCCTAATTCTGACAAAGTAAATTTGCAAATTCAATACAAGAAAATTAATCTTAAATGTATAATAATGTAATAAAAATTAATTTTTATAAATTATAAAATTAAAATAATGTGAAAACGATTGTATCTGTATTTTTAAATGCAGTAAAAATTAAACTCTATGAACTAAAATTAAACTAATATGCGTTTGGCGAAAAACAAAATTATTGAAAGAAACTTTAAGTGTATCCTATACATGAACACTTGCAATTTTTCCATACTAATGATGAGAAAGGCAAATGAGTAACACATACAGATCCAATAAAATTCGCATCCGTACTCATTTCCAATCAGAGGCCATTAAGAACGACCATAATTATACATTCCACACGATTCCAACACACTACATCCATAGGGGAAGCAGGATTGCCAACGTTTTTGTACTCCTCAAAATGTCACAAACGAATATTTCTTTAGTTCCTCTATTCTTCTACGAGACCATGGTTTTTTTTACAGACGTTTATCACAGAAAGTATTTAAATTGTATGTTAAGACAGGTAAGATTATCTTAAGTTTGTATGATATTCAAGCGCAAGGCAAATACCGTCCCACCTTATGAAATGTTGTTGTTTCTTTTCTCAATGGTAAAGACTTAACTGGCTTTATTATCCAAGAAAACAGATAAATTTTACCAGCTACGAAAGCGATACAATAACAATCTGAAGTCTTCAATAGATCAAAGGGCCAACAAAAATATGTCCTTAACAAGCAGCCGTGTCCTCGGTTGAAGTCCTCTAAAGTTTAAAAGAGCACACTGTAAATTTTACTCGTTGGTATTAGCATCCTCTGTAGGAGCAGCGTCCCCATCTGAATAAAAAGTCAAATTGGTGAACTTTGATCCTACCTGATGAGAAAGGTAAAACTGGAGAGACTATTGGATGTTAATGATCATACCTTCACCATCTGCTGGAGCATAGGGAGACTTTCGATATCGTGTTTGCTGTTGTGTGGGCTAAGAAAGGAACAGGCAAAAACCATAATGCAACCATCAAAATCATTGGAAACAAACTGCGAGCTACAACAATGCATGGAAGGAAAACGAAAGCTATGTTCCTATGCCTGAAGATCAGTTTAAGTAAAAGGAGAAAGGCATTTAACATCAAGACCATAGTTTCCAATAATTTGCCTTCACCTAGACGAATTAAGCAACAATGACTAAAATGACTAATTAAGTAAAATAGAGCTACACAAAACCAAGGGAAGAACAAAGAGTAACATCTTGAATGCCTCAGGAGACAGATCTAAAAGATCAACCAGAGACAGAGATATCAAAATGCTGTCGCATAATTTGGTTTACAAGAACCAAATCTGACACCAGGCACAACTTTCATTCCATTTAAGAGAAGTCCAACCAGATATTCAACATAGGTTAGGAGTATGGAATTGCAAGATTAGTAGGACAACATAATACAAGCTTAGTGGGGTATCATAATCACATTCTCACAAATTAATTTGATTATTTCTACCCAACCATAAGATTAAAACCACCACCACAATGCAACTGTAACAATAATAAATGAGGAAACTTCACCTAGAGCAACAGGTATATACTTACGCATCTGATATGAAAATTAGGAAGGAAAACCTAGAAGATGCGAATTATCCATCAAAAACAGCACCAGCAAACAAAGCCACAAATTGCATGAGCAACATGGCCAAAAAATCAAGCCTATTTCTCATTTGGAGACGGAGTATCTTACTTGGATATAATGAATACAACACAAAAGTCATGTTCAAAATCTAGCGTCAAGTTATTCTTGCCTCAATAACAACATGATGAGTTCAGCATTAGCACTAAATATATTACACGATAACATCTTATCTTAACAAAATGTTAAGAACTGGCAAGAAGGCCTAAAGATAGATACATCATCACCGGACTACACCTCATTATTTTACGAAGCCTTGAACACTAATTAATACGATGCAACCACAATCAAAGTGCAAAAAGTAATGACTATCTCAAAGATCAAAGGAAACTAGTGAGATCTTTGTCTCATACCAAATTTTTAATTATTGGGATCCATATCATGTTATTTTCCCACCTAAAGTAACTAGCCTTAGAGGGATATCTCCCAAATAACCCTTCAATCCTTTCAACTTACAGCATCAAATTAACCAAATGTTGACCATTTGACGTAGCTATATACAATTTCATGAACTTTAGTAAGCACATAAGTAAATACAAAACTTTCAACACACAGCACCTACCATCCAAAGAAACTAGGAGATGTTTAGTATTGTTGGTTTTGGTTTTTAGTTGTGATTTTTGTATGTTTGTATTGGCTTTTATGTGTTTTTTTTCGATTTTTGTACTAGTTTTTTTTTCTAATTTTTGTGCTGTATTAGTGTGTTGTTTTTTTTTTAAGTTTTTACAAATTTTTTTTCGATTTTTGTATTTAAAAAAACAAAAAACAAAAGCCACACCAAACATGCTCCGTTTAGCAAACTATTAGCAACCAGTAAGTAAAAGGGAAGGCGTATAAAAGAACAAGAATCAAGCAAAGCTAGAAGAGAATTAATAAATAGAGAAAAAGCAACACGTAGGACAAACTAAGGCATGCCAAGTCAGTACCTGTAACTTGGGCCGAAGGGCTTCGAGGGGGCCTTTGGGCTTTTCAACTCCTTGCTGTTATTTATTCAAAAGCGCGAAACCAGATCAATTATTGCATTAATTACAATTTTCATCCTTCACCAAAAAGTTATCAATTTCAGTTAAATTTGTCACCGAGCCAAATCTAGCCAATACCTTGCCAAGTGCCCAATCAGCAGAATCAAAGTATGCACGCTCATGGTCCTAAGCATCAAAACAAGCTTCCTGAAGAAAATCCTATAACCCAAAAGTGACAAATGACACCAGCAGATCCAACCAAAAATTACCTTAGAAATGAGTGGTGGCTTCTTCGGCATGATTCCTCCATATTTTTTCTTTATAGCTGCCTCCTACAGAAATGAACACATATAAAGCAGAAATAAGAGCCTCCAACTCTGGATCAAAAGCTTTCCCTAAATTGGGTGAATTATAATCCTTTGGAAAACAAATCGATAGAAACAAAACCTCCTCTTGAGAAGATGGCATGGAGACTCTATCCTCTGGAGCACCTCCATCAACTGGTTGTTGCTCCTTCACATCCTCCATGTCTGACATACGACGTTCTTGCACCACCCTAAACACCGGAGAGATCGAACAAACCACAGAACCCCGCTGCACTAATATCCAAAAGAATTACAATTAAGGGCATCAATAAGCAAATCCACAGATCGGCAACCACAACACAGTAAAATCGAGGGAGAAGGGACAGAGAAAGATTAAATTTTAAAAAAAGGGGAACAAAATTTATGGACCGTGTTAAATTTGTAAAATGAGTACCTGGAGTTCAAGAGAAAAGAGGAAGGCTATTAGGGCTTGTGTTGATGTATTAATATAGTTTGGAATTGACGTCGGTCAGTCCGGGATCACGTGCTCGCAAGAGACTCACAGGATGTGAATTTATTTCCAGCAATTGATATTATTCTCTTATTTATTCCTTGTTAATTATCAAATGTTTTTTTATTTTTTAAAATATTACAAAAAAATTTTGTATTTTAATAAAATTATTACTCTCCCTAAAATTATTTTGTAACGACGTGGTGAATGATATAACGATAGTGTTAGTATGATAGGTTGATTATGTTAACATGGTACTGTTTGACTATACAAATTAAAGATATGGACTGATGACATGACAAAGCTACCGTACCGAAGTTTCGTTGATAATTTTTGAAAATATAGGGAGTATTTAAAAAAATAAAAAATACAAAGAATTGTTTGAAAAACATGAAAAACACAAGAAAATTGTTTAAAAAATAAAAAATATAAGATAGTTACTTTATATATTATATTTATTGTTTAAGGTTAAATTTATTAATAATTGTTCTATATGTCAGCAATTGAAGATTGATATAGACAATATAGATAATCAAGTAATATGAACGACAATATTTTAAAGATAGATTAGCATATATGATTTTTAGTGGATGTTGTAAAAATGATCAAAAACCTATTCAAAAAAGCTTTGAAGAAGCCCAAATTAGATATTTTGATTATTTATTTATATTAAGTGATTTATTTAGACGTCATACGAGACATTTTAGGGAAAACCATAATGTCTGATAAACCACCACCTTATCCTAAGATATATTCTAATGACGGATTAAAAATAGATAATAACTTAGTTAGTCTTTAAAAGACAATAGAATATTTCAACACAACTATATTAGAAAAATTACAAGGTTTAGAAGATAAGATAAATAAATTAGAAATAGATTTACATCATACTCAGAAACAGATAACTGTCCCAGAACAAAGATAAGATCATCTAATGCTATTCTTTCTCATATATTACAAATGAAATTTTAATGGAAAATTTTATCCCAGCATCATTTTCAGATATAGAGGATCTTCAAGATCAATTTGAAGATATTAATCTCGAAAATTTAGTTAATATAAAACCGAAGTTAGAAATAGGTGAAACATCAAATACAAAAAGGGAAAACCCTGAATTGATACCTCAAGTATGGATAAATGACAAACAAGATATAACTGATCATTTCTTAAAAGGAGTTGCTACTTCAGCACATATATATAATAATCCTTTAGAAAAAATGAGATCTGAAGCTATTAATCCTTTTGACATATATTTAAATTTAGATTGTATTCTTAATATTAAAGAGGCTATTGATAAATGGGAAATAGCATTAAGATTAGCTATTCAACTTAATAAAATGGATAGAAATACAGCCTTAAACTTCTTAGAAAAAAACTCTTTTAAATAATACATTAAGATTTTGGAAACAACTAGATCCTGCTTCAAAAGCTACAATTATAGGAACAGATGATTTAAATAATGCAATTACCCGAATAGCAGAAGTTTTTAGGATTGAATTTTATGGAGAAGGTAATTACTTAACAGAACCAAATGTAAAATTAAGATATAAAAGAGCCTTAGATAGACTCCAATTATGTGATATGTGTGAGATAAATAGGTATATTTGTATTTTTCAATATTATTATTATCACATATATAATGAAAGTACAAATGATACAACTTTTTATTTACAAATGTTTTATTTAAAGATTCCAGACCCTTAGGGTTCTAAGTTAAGCCAACTATATAATGTTTCAGACTATCATGATACTTTAGGAAAAAGAATATCATTTTTACGACATAAGATAAGTGAATAGTGTGGTGATGCAATATTAGCAAAATAAAGTAAGATACTCAAGAAACAAAATGTTTTATGTTGTACTGAACTAAAGATGCCTACGATAGGATGTGATAGTCCTTACTATTATAATAAAATTAAAAAGAAATATAAGGAACGAAAACATGTCTTAAGAAACAATATTTTAAGCTATGAAAAGCAAGATATTATAAAAAGAAATTTGGATTTAGGCCAAGAAAACCAATGTATAAACGAAATAAATTTCGTAAGAGAAAGATAACAGAATGTCAATGTTATTATTGTAAGGAAAAAGGACATTATGCAAATGAATGTCCAAAGAAATATAATAAAAAGAAATTTGAGATAGATAATGATATAGAAACAATGATCCAAAATGAAGATTTTGTATTAATAAATACATTTCAAGATTTTCTTGATTGCTCATCAGATGAAAGTATATATATATTAATTGATACAGAATACGAAGAAACTGAAAGTGAAGATGAATGAGATCACAAAAGATTCAACATCAGATAATCAACCTTTTATAGATACATTTGAACATCAAAGAGAATTTAGGCAAGATATTTTAGTTGATCAAAAATTATTAAAAAAGATTCAAGTCGCAGGATATACATTAAATTCTCATAGTGGATTTAATACATCCTTATTGGAAAAGATATGAATTAAACCTCAAAAACACCATATGTATTATGGAATACATATACAAGAAAAGGCTTTAGATATCAGCTTAACACAGAATAAGGTAAATATACCTCTATTATCAAAAAGAGATATACGACAAAAATTAGATAAATTACCTGCAAATATAAGAAAAGCCTTAGGATATAGGTAATTCCCAACACCACTTTAGTAGTCTTTATTAATCCTCTTGTCAGCAAGTCAACAATAATAGTTGCCCTTTCTAGGTGAATTTCATTGCTTGTTTCTCTAATTGTGTAACATTTCATTATGAGTGGCTAACCACTATTTACCCAGTGAAGCTCTCCAAGGGAATGGCTGCAACCTTAACTTTGAGCTCCGATGGAGTTATATTTGCTACAAAAAATTGCTTCCCTCTTGGAATTACAAACAATAATCGTTACTTATAAAAAACATCTGCAACAAATAAATATTCATAAAAGAAACATATGTTGTATCTAAAATATTTACTTATCTCGTAGCTCTCA
>JAOXYD010000002.1:12177900-12190701 GCA_028565735.1 Pinacopodium congolense
AAATGAAAATATATCTAATCAAATCTTTTATATGGAATATAATATAAGTAAAATTAATATAAAAAATAAATATTAAAAATATAAAAATAGTCAAATAATATTATATAAAAATAAAAATAAAAATAATTTAATTAAAATTATAAATATAAATCTCGAAATAATTTAGTTAAAATAATTAGATATGTTAAATGCATAATTTATTACAAAGATATATGGATATGGAGGTATTACGGGCATTATGTTAAAAATATAAGGACAAAAGAGACAAAAAAATAGACTCATTAATTGTCATTAATTGCTCTGAAACATCTACCTGAAAAAGCCATTTCAAAGGCTTTTTTGAGAAGTTCCAAATTTAAACTTCTTAAAAAGCTTTATTTTGACTGTCAAAGAAGTCATATCTATTAAAGAAGTGTTTTTTAATTCTATAGTCAAACACCTATTTTTTAACAAAAAGGCTTTTGTAATGAAAAAAGTGCTTATTGACCTCTTAAAAGTTTAAGCAAACAGACACTAAATCTGAAAAGAATGTTCTTGCAGATTCTTAACAAGAGATGGTTCTTCTCAGTCCTAAGGACGAAGTATTACAGATTTTGGCAAAAATGTCAAAAGAGATAGATGTATGCAATGCTCAAGTAAAATATATTATGGAAATTGCAAGATTCCCGTTGATGAACGCTGAGATTGGTAATACCCTGCTCTCTATGGGTAATATTTGGCAGATAAGATTAAATAATTATACTTTCTATGAGCAACAACTTGTTAGATTGGTTTCTAAACTACAGATATCAGAAGGTTCCACTTCTTCTTGTCCAAATACCAATACACTGTCTACCCCTTCAAAACAAAAAGATAAACAGATACAAACACCAAATTCTCCTGGTTTATCTAAAGCCCTTGATAATATTTTCCTGAGACCTGAGACATCATATTCTCTAACCTCTCAAAAGAAGATTTTCTCTATTATTGGAAATTTAGCTCATCAACCAGTTGCTTCTCTTCAAGAGAGACATCCTATTGTAAAATCTTATTATGAGTGTATGAAAGAACTATATTCTTTGAAAAACAAAGAAACATATTACATTGATTTTTCAGGAATCTACCCAAGATTGAACTTCTTTCAAGGAGCAGATCCTCAATTGATTTGGGATTGGTATGATTTTGGTGTTATTAATACTATTTATTTTACGAATCCTCATTTCCCTGAGTTGGCATTAATACCTAATTGGATAATGAAAGGTGTTTAAGATTTTTGCATGAATAATCCGATCCAAACGATTTATTATTCCTCAAATTCTTATCTTTAGGATTAAAATTTTTTAAGAAGAAAGATATGATGCATTTCACTTCATTCAACTTATGAGAGCAGATCAAATATCTATTACTGTAAATACAAAGATAAGAAAACCACTCGTCAAATAGTATCAAATATGCTTTGAAGTTGTTCCAATTTTATTACACATGCGAGAAACGTATTGAAAAGCCAAAAAAAAAAAGGGGAAAATCTAAGAAATAAGAAATAGTATACGTATGCGTATGCGTATGCGTATGCGTATATTGAGTCCTTACCGATGGTAAGATGTGATTCCCGTGAAACTGCACGTTTCCACGTCACTTATCCACTAACGGCGCAACTGAGAGTATAAGATAGTACTTGTTACACGCTATAATTTGTGACCGGTTACCCCTTGAAACAAATATATAACGCCATAACATGAACCTCGTTTCTCTACTGCATCAACAAAAACCCTAAAGGCCTCTATCTTGCTCTCTTCTTCTATCTCTTCCGTATTTGGTTCCTCTCTCGCTTCGAAGGTATGGCTTTTGTGAAATCCGTAGATCTGTGAATTTGTTTCCTTATTCTTATTATCTTCAATGTCTTTGTTTTATATATATCTTGGTTTACCGTATCTATATGATCGAGGAGTTTTTTTTTTTAATATTGAAATTGCGTTTGGTAGATTCGTGACAAAAAAAATCCGCAGTTCTTAGTTTTGAAATTAAAGATACGTTGTTAGTTTATATTACATGTCAGAGATGGGAATTTCTTGAGCTGAAGATATGGGTTTATGGCTAGAATTCACTAGTTTGGGTGGACTATCTATTGTTAGTGCTTTACGTTATTTTGATCTCTTTATATGCTTGGTATATTGGCCTAACCAATTTATATCTTCATGTTCTGTTACTTGTTTCCCCAGATTAGAAAGCTAAGAAGTTGGATGAATGCTATTTCTCTAATGTTATTGACCTGTGATAAACGAGTATCGATTTAATAATGATAGCTAATTACTTTTTTATTATACTTTTTGATTTTTGTTATTTTGATCAGCAATCATCATTATTTGGTTTGGTTTATGTGATATTGATTGATTGGTGATTTATGCTGTTAGCATTAGATTGATTCTTTGTTCCTAAGAAGGTGACATAAAAAGCTTGTAAAGCCACCTGTTCCTAAGCCGAAAACTAACTTAACCTTAAAGTTCAGTAGTGGCTTAAGGAGTGTGGACACTTGTTTTGGTGCAATTGTATATTCCTTTTTCTCTTCTTCATAGCATGAACGGCACGCTTGCGAAAGACTAGAAGTTGATCAGAGATGGTGATACAAATTGGTTGAAGGAACTTCATTTTACCACTGTGTTTCTTTATATATTTTTTTCTTTTGGTTTTCTTTCTTCTCATTTGTCCTATTTCTCAAATTTTACTGCATATGGTGGTTTGATGATATTTGATTAAAAAGTGCTTTGAACCTTACAGATCCTGGTTCTTCACCTGTTCCCATGAATGCTTTTTTCCTTATGTTCTTCAGTTGTTTCTTAGATGAGAATTATAACTTAATTGTTTAAGACCCAAATAATCCCATGATAACACTCACATGTATATGTATAGACTTGGGGGATTGCTTTAGAATGGTTTTGCCAGGCATGCCTCTCTTGTGTACTGATACTGGATGCACCGACTCTTAACTTAACTTCATGGTGACTTAGTTATCTATTTATATTCTTTTGTAAGGATTCATTTCACAAATCAACAAGATAAAAATCCTTTGGGATTATGTTCTATGCAGCTTTGCAAGAGGGTTGTTCTGCTGCCAACAAATTTTCAGGGTGAAGAGTGTCATAGTTGAGATTTTATGTCCATTCAGGCTATTTCTTTTCTGTGGAATATTGGATTGCTTGGAGATTATTGTCCTTTGCCTAGGAAAAGGGACAGATTCTTGTCAGGCACAGCTAGCTGTATGCATCTAGAGCAATTTAACAAAGACCTAGAGTTTTATGGTTGCAGCTGGTTGCAACCTTTTCTGAACAGAGAAGATAACTATTCTGTTGTTGAACGATCTTTGGAGACTGCTATACACACCTTGCGTTCCAGCACTTGATATCTCCAACATTTAATTTTTTGTGATCTTGTAATCAAGATGGCTTTGCAGAATATTGGTGCTTCAAACAGTGATGATGCCTTCTATAGGTATAAGATGCCAAAAATGGTTACAAAAATTGAGGGCCGAGGTAATGGCATCAAGACTAATATTGTCAACATGGTTGATATTGCAAAGGCTTTGGCAAGGCCGGCTTCTTACACTACCAAATATTTTGGTTGTGAGCTTGGGGCTCAGTCTAAATTTGATGAAAAAACTGGAACCTCCCTTGTCAATGGTTCTCATGAAACTGCAAAACTTGCCGGCCTTCTTGAAAACTTCATCAAGAAGTATGTGCAATGTTATGGCTGTGGAAACCCAGAAACAGAGATAATAATCACTAAAAGTCAAATGATACAACTGAAATGTGCAGCTTGTGGTTTCATATCAGATGTAGACATGATGGACAAACTTGCCACTTTCATTTTGAAGAATCCACCTGAACCAAAGAAGGGTTCCAAAGACAAGAAAACATTGAGAAGGGCTGAGAAAGAAAGATTAAAGGAAGGTGAGGCAGCTGATGAGGAGCAAAAGAAAGTGCGAAAAGAGGGAAAGAAAAAGATTCCCTCTTCAAAGGATGTCCTCACAAAAGCTGCTAAGCCACAAAAGAAAGCAAGTGGCTCTGATGAGGAAAACACGTCCCCTGATCATAGCTTGGTTGAGGAGGAGGAAGAGGCTGATGATGTACAGTGGCAAACTGACACGTCTTTGGAGGCTGCTCGTCAACGAATCCAGCAGCAACTGAGTGCTGCAACTGCTGATATGGTCATGCTCTCTACAGATGAGCCAGAGAAGAAGATAAAGGCCACAACTAAAGCAAATGGCATTCCTAAAATTGCTTCACCTTTACTTGAGGAGAAATGCAAAATCAAGAATGGTAAACCAAGTGCTTATGAAAATATTATTAGTGAAGTGAAGGAAAATCTAAAGAAAGGTGTTTCTGCTCAGCAGATTCAGTCCCTTCTGGGTTCACTTCCGGGTTCGGCCCAGGAAAAGATGAATGCTCTGTTTGAGTCATTGTTTGAGGGTATAGAGAAAGGATTTGCAAAAGAACTCGTTAAAAAGAAAGGATATCTTGCTGCTGCTGTGGCCCAGCATGAAGGCTCACAGTTGCTTTTGCTTCGAGCTATGGAGGCATTTTATGATAACTCAAGTTCAAGGGCTATGAAGGAAGTCGGTCTTGTTTTAAAAACACTGTATGATGCTGATGTCTTGGATGAGGAGAGCATAATGAAGTGGTATGAAGAAGGCTTGAAAGGGCATGGAAAGGATTCTCAGATCCGGAAGAATGCTAAGCCCTTCATCGAATGGCTTGAGAATGCTGAATCAGAAACTGAGGAAGAGTGATGTGCTTTTTTATCCCTTTCGAGCTACTGGAGGGAGTGTCTCCCGATGGTGTTGCTGAGAATTAAGAGTTATTCTAAGCTATCCACAGCCTATGTTGTTCCTTATATGTTTCTGTTCGGTATTTACTGGATGATAAGACATTGATAGTGAGTGTGTCCTTCCTTGGTATTGTGTTTGTGACTATGATTGATGCTTTTATTTTCTTTCCTGTGTGCGTTAAATATTAATGAATGTTATGGGTACTGGATAAGGATGGTGAAAATTTTATCTCGATATTGCTCTGAAATTGTTGACATTTTCATCAGTTATTGTAGATGATCCAAGGCCCTAAACTATTGCCATAATTTGCACGCCTTTTTCTTTTGACTTTTTTCCTGCAATGAGAGTTCAACTTTGCCCGGTAACTATTCTTGATCTGGATTCGCTGGGTTAAGATGTCTAGCTTTAGTTGTCAAAACAAAATTTGAGTTTGTAATTATTAAAATTTTACATTTATATAGAAATATTTTTGTCAATCATTTGCTCCTGGAGAAATTGTCTGTCATTGACAGTAAGGCATACCAAACTCAATACATACCGAAGCTTAAGTGTGAGTAATCATACAGCTCGGAGGCTATATTATTATGATTAAATGATGCTTAGGCATCAAAGTGTTTCAAACATATATCTCTTGTGAATCAAATTCAAGTGTAATTAGTTAGTTTCATAACCAATAAATAATTATTAGCTGTCGAGTGGCTTCTTAAACACAAGAAGCACCCCCGTTAAAGTCAATCCAATCATCACAAAGTCATATTTCAAAGGCCTTTATCAACCTTACACTGATCAATATCTTAATTAAAAACCTAATTAACAATGACCAAAGTTGATCAATGTTTAATATAAATCCCCAAAATTTAGATGAAATAGGAAGTAGAAAAAGTGTTCTATATAACTACAAATTTTAAATTACCAACTGAAAATCTAAAACATGTCCATCAGCCTTCTGTTAAAAACATTTGATATAAATACTAAAAAGAAATTTTGACCGAAATCCAAACAATACTATATACCTAATAATTTAAAAGGCTTATGCCATCTTGCTCTTCCATTCTAGAACAGACTAGGCCAACATGGAGAAAAGGGATAAAGCCTTTAGACTAATTGTTTTATGCTCACCTATTCTTCCTGCTGTTTAACTTTTCATGCAGCAGCATAATATATAAGAGCACCAATCTTTGTTCAATTTGATCATCCTTTGCTTTCTTACTGTCATTTAGGAATTCCATTTTTGCAACTTCTATCCATTTTGTAGCAAAATAGCAGTGTATCTTTCTACACATGTACATACATATATAAATTCTTCCTTTTACCAGCTAACTCTACATCGACTCTAATGTCCACATGGATGCATTGTTTACGTATTCTTTCCATTTTTTGGTTTCTTTTTTCAATTAAAAGTGAAAGCTATGGACTACTTTGACAGCGATGCTAACCGAAGTTGATGTTTTTTCTGTACACTTCATCGCTGCATTTTTCACTCTTAAGGGGAGCAGTCCCAGATGATCAACGAACGATAATGTAACGTGGCCGATGCTGCAGCTGGGTTAACTCTGTCTCCTCATCTAATGCATCAATTGATAAATGTGGATCCTATAGCATAGAAAGCAATAGAGCAGTCACCTTGATAACTGTGCGCTTTCTGGGGTTAATTAGTGATTAGATCACTGACCTGTTGACGACGGCGACGATTTATAGCCATGAATGCTTTGACCATCACATAAATTGGCAACAGAATTCCGATAGTCCTTAATAACAGTAGCTGCAATATAAAGCACAGTTTTGAATATTTATATTTCTATTATGGGGAAGATGAAATGTAGTTCCACACTTACTATAATCAACGTCAATGAATGATCCCCAGCTCCACTAATTATGATTGGAAGCATATGGCGTAAAACCAGAAGCACCATGAACTGCAAATCATGAGAATAAATGAATTTGTATTGAGCAGGCACGCATAAAATGAAACTATACATAAAGAATAAAGAGGCAAGCACAAAACATGAGAACATGCAGACAGATACTGTCTTATGCAAGCAAGCACACGCAAACTGGTTAAGTTGTGCAACTCCAATGGCCTTTAGCTTTCTGCCAGTTAAGCTCTAAAAACTGAAAGCTATTTGATTTATTATCTCCATTTCTAAGAAAAAATATGCTATACGAGAAAGCGATAAGGGAAATTAAGTTTGAGTTCTGACTCATCCCAACAGGCTCAGACAGTCAGATCAAAGATCCATTGTCAAGCAAAGTATAGCATTAGCCTATTTATTTAGTGAAATTATCAAAGGTCCATTTTAATTAGTTGAGATGAAACTCCAAATCGGTACAAATATATCAAATCGCATGCATATATACACCTAAATTCTAGAAGCCTGGTAAATTGGTGTTGTTAGTGGTGTGGAGGTGCTTTTGTATGTGTCTGTGGGAGAGAGAGAGAGAGTTGTACAATCATAGCAACAATACGGCAGCATAACAAACTTCTTGGTGAAGGAGCTGAATAATCTTCAAAGTCCAAGTCCAGAAATTCATGATTACTCGTGACTATATCCATAAATTGATGACTGTGTATGTCCCTTCTTGGTATCTCCAGATTTCCCCTAAAACAAAATTTCCAGAAAGAATTACTAATCCTCAATCTACCATGAGTTGAAGGAAAAGAGACACTGACGAATATATTGAACCACAAATATACCTGAAGGGCATTGGGATACTACTATAATGGAGCAGAGGAGGGGGAGCCGTATAACCGGGCTTAAATTGCTGGAAATTTCAAATGTTCTTTAGAAAAAAATAAATATTTCTAATTTTAATTTTTTTCTTCTCTCTATCTCCCTCCCATAGCCGCATAGAACACAAAAGTTAATATCAAATGTTTGCATAATGGTGCACCTGGTGGCATATCTCACAAATGGTGTCACCTTTCTCATTGCACCACCTCTGAACACATTTTCGATGAGCATACTGCAAAACCAAAAGGAAAGAACAGGAGACAATTTGTCTGAGGAAGAAGATAGTGTCATCAACTAATTTCCAGCTATACATGGGTTACTTATATCACGCAATGTCTTCGTTGAACATGTTTCAAATCAGAAACCGCACAAATTTATATCTGCGGGTAGCGTATTGAAGGCTAAGACATTTACTAGAATTTGCAAGATAATTCATTGAATGACAGCCCCCAGGGAAGGATTAGTTACTTGGGCTGTTGAAAACTTTATCTTGATCGCTGTCAAAACTAAGACAAGAAGAAAACCAAATTGCCAAAATAGTCGGTTAATAAAGACAACTTGAATTTCCACTTGGACCATAGTTAATATATTTTGTTCATGTAGCGCCTAAAATCAAATTGAGTTTCTTATGCTCTAGACAGATTGTCAATGTTATACATGCATTCATGTTTGAGTCTACAGCCTCTGTTAGAGGTAAAACAATGCCTATTCTTATCTCAATCCAGTGGGGAAAAAATTTGCAGTTACAAAGAAGGGGGGCTATAAACAAGTTTAAAGTTGCTTTTAACATAAGAAGTGAATGATCCGGATGGGCCGCATGTTACCGTAGATCTTAACGAAATAATAAAGAGTAAAACTTTTTTCCTTAAGACTCCATCATGATTTAGGAGATTTGCAAGTTTCATTGTTTTCCCCCAGCAAAAAGCTTCCGAGGAAACTCTTTTGGCTCCTGGGGACAAATAAATTATTTTCAAATAACAAAAAGCATCAAAGTTTAGCAACCAACCTTCAAGCTCCCACAGCAAGAACATGGCACCTCCATGTTTGAATCTTCTTCCTCTTCATGGCAAATTCTGCACTCAACCAATTTTCTTGGGAATGACATCAAATCTAAATCCATGTCTTGGTTGGAAAATTCAGTGGCAGTTGATTTGTTCGTAGAGGTTGCAGCTAAATGCAAGAGTCTTTGGCTCTCGATAGTAGCTTCAAGAGTTGATTCTGTTAGCAATCTATCCACCAATAACGCAAAATGATCCCCCATCTTTCAAGATACCGAATATAATATGCTTTTAAGAAAATTGGCAAACATGTAACATATGTTAGAGATAACTTATAAACTTGTAGCCTTTGTTGATAGATCAAAACTTATGGTACCACCAGAAACCCTGTGATTGAGAATGAGAATGACTCCTACAGTTAAAATTGAAGTCAGTGAGCAAAACAGGCAAAAAGGAAAAAACAAGAAAGAATTCATCAATCAGCAACAAACATGCGGCCAAAAGCAATGAAACCCCACAAAAGAGAAATATTATACATAAAACAAAACAATGCGAAGCTGAAGACTGAAATGAGAGCCAACCTTTTTCCAACTAGAGATAATATGCATTTTCCTATACCAAATTTACAACCCAGAAAGAAAAAGCACAAAAGAATATATGGGGATAAAGAACTTCACAATACACCTCAAAGCTTAGACATGCTCGAGTTACGGCAATATGTCTGCACTCAAAACATCACAGAAAGTAAAATAAGAAGAAACCCAGATTCGAAAAGATAGGACCCATAACTAAAAAGGGAACAATGCAAAAGAAATGTAGCGAAGGAAATGTCTTTCAATCGTTATGACTTACTGAAGAAGCACGAAGAAAGAAAGAAAGAAAGAAAGAAAGATGGGTTTTAAAACAAGAAGCCACCACCACTGGACGACAAAGACGCATTTAAAAGGACAAAACTTTTGTAGAAACATGTGAAATTTTTGAAGTTTATCACAGAATGTATTTGTATTCATGTTAAAAAGGGGAGGTTTGCCATTGTGGGAATGGGATTTTTATGCAGAAGAAGAAAGCAGCATGAAGCCATTCACCCCATTCTTTACCTTTCTTGCTTACACTTGTTCCCCCGAACCAAGCAAGCGATGGAGTGTTGTTGTCAATTAACATTAACACAACATAAACCCATAACGCAGGCTTACAACGAAGGACACATCTAACATAGAAGATGTATGTATTATATATGTATTATGCACATTTGTATTTATTTATAGAGATTGCTTTGCTATGTACAAGGAAATGTGCAGTAGAGGAGAGAAGCCCACGACGTCCACGATTCTTTCTCGGGATGGGAGTATTGAGATGTGGGACCTACCTTTAGATGTGGAATAGCAAGGATGATCGTACGAACCTGGTGATTACTTCATTTTGGGTCCATGTTTTAAGCAACCGCATGTGCAGAATACCACCCTATGCAGTACGCACCCAAGATCCCAACATCATCATCAGTCATCGGCCATCAGTCACCATTCACCACAACCACAACTTAATGCTGTTCAAGATCTGCATGGTGGCTCCAGAATCCAATATGGGTCATTCTTTCTTTTGGGCCGCGGCGATGGTAAAAAGGTTTTTGAAATTAAAAAGAAAAAACTTAATGGTGATAACTTGTCCATCTTCTAATTATTATTATTTTTATATAAAAATAATTATGAAAGACAATGAGTAAAATTTTATATAGTCAAACTTAAATTACAATTTAGATCGAATCTAGATTTTTAATTTTTAATATTTATATAAATGTTTTTAAAAATTAACATTTTATGGCATTTAAATAAAATTTAATATTTTAGAAATATTTAATTTAAATTTTAAATTGGTAAAAATTCAGTTTTATCTTAATATTTAAATTAAACGTTTTTAAAGTATTTGAATTTCTAATTAGAGTTTCTATTGAATATTTTTAAAATATTAAAATTTTATTTAAATACTCCTAAGTTTTAAAGTCTTTTCTTTTTTAAATTTCCATAAACTATAAAATGTACCTCCAACCTTAAAATTTGAGACTCCACCATTTGCATGCGTAGAAGAGCTCCATTTCTTTACGTTTTTGGTAGACAATCCAAGCCTCTGTCCATAATGTAGCTGTATAATTTTATGTAAATATTAATAGAAAAAGAGTTTTTCTCATACTAATGAATTTTTAAATGTGTTTATCATTTTTTTTCATTTAATACATCCACCAATTTTTATTTTATATTGGCTTAGTATATTTTAAATTAAAAGAGTCAAATAAATCACATATATACGCACTATAATAATTTAATGCTTGATATTTAAAAAATATATAAAATATTAGTATCAAAATTAGAAATTTCACCGTTATTTAGGTAAAATATTAACAAGAACCTATACGAGGTTAAGTTAAAATTAAAATGAAAAATTATATTAATATAATTTTTAATGAAAATTTAAATAAGGGTGAAATTTCTAATTTTCACTACCTACTCCAATGTATATGAGCCTTTGCCTCCTGACTTTACGGAAGATATTATTAATTTTATATTACGGCCCTTTGTTTTGGATACCTTTGTGTGGGCTAAGCACTCTTCCGGAGTTTTTACGAATAGATCCTGCTGTGACATTTTAAGAGACCACCGGCCTCGCATTCCATGGCACTTAGTTGTATGGTTTCCTCAATCTCTTCTATGTGCTGCTATTATTCATTGGTTAGCCCTTTGGGGAAGGCGGAGTACTGCTGATAGAATTGGCAAATTCATAGTTGTTTCGCCCACATGTCAGCTCTGCAATGATAGCCAGGAATCCATTAGTTATATCTTCTTTGAGTGCTCCTACTCTTTTAGGCTTTGGTTAGGAATCCTCCGACTTTGTAGCATCACAGCTCTTACCCAAACCCTTAAATGGTATTGTAGATTGGTTCCTTAAGCAAAATTTCCTATAGCGCATCGATGCTATAGTAAGTAAGATTTCCTTGGTCAACGTTGTCTATATTCTGTTGAAGGAAAGAAATGACAAGAGTTTTTTGTCACAATCGTACCTCTGTGGAAATTTTAACAAAGGACTTGATCTATATCACTAGAATGCAAATTCTTGCACTTCAGCTTCAGAAGGACGGCAGTATGTTAGTACAAAATCGTTGGCAGGTTATGGATCAACTCTAGAACTTGGTTTTAATGCCCCTTTTGTATAACTTGTAGTTGGCGGTAGAGATATTCCATATGTCAGATGGGTGTCCTCCTTTAGTCAGCTGCTTAGTTTTCTAGCGTTCGATGCTCTTAATGACTAACCTTTTTAGGTTATCTCTGTTTGGTGGATTTGTAGTTGTTCGTCGTTAATTGCCTTTTTATTTGGCATGTGCTGGCTTCGGTTTTGGCTTCAACTTTGTTGGTCTTCTACTTGCTCTTACTTTTTTTTGGTCTATTTGGTGGTGTACAACTGCTCTATTATTGGTTTTCTTTGTTTCTTTGGCTTGTGTTGATTAGTTTCGGCACCACCTTTGCTGGTTTTTTCTTGTCTTCTTAACCTGTAAGATGCTGGCTTTATGGCCTTTAATATTTATTTTTTTCTTTCTCGAAAAAGAAAATTTTTTAAATAATAATATAATTTCTTTTAAACCAGGATGCTATAATAAGAGAGTTAACCTTAACAAATTAAGCAACTCAACATATAAATTCAATTAAAGTTACACTATTTTTTAAATCAATCAAATTAATCATTTGATAATCTTATGTCTAAGTAGATATTATGGTTATAAACCATAATATATAATAAGAACTAGAAATAAATTAAAGATAACAATAAAATCATGATGTCAACCTATGGCGAGAGCTAGAAATAACAGAAAAATAAAGATAGAAAATTCGTGATCCTAGCATAAAGACGATAATGTAAGAAGTTAAAACTTGACTTCATGGTAGTCGTTTGCCTGATAGTAATGTTAGCAATTTGATTAGCACTAAATAGATCTTACTTGAATATTAACAAAGTTAACTTAGTGCTTGTTTGGTTGAGCTTTTGGGAGGTCAATAAGCACTTTTTTTCCACCACAAAAGTCTTTTTGTTAAAACATAGGTGTTTGGTTATAAAATTAAAAAGCACTTCTTTAATATATATGACTTTTTTAACAGTCAAAATACAGCTTTTTAAGAAGCTTAAATTTGGAACTTCTTAAAAAAGTGCTTTTTCAGGTAGATATTTAAGTGCAATTAATGATAATTAATGAGCTTATTTTTTAGTCTCTTTTGTCCATATATTTTTA
>JAOXYD010000002.1:12199161-12210940 GCA_028565735.1 Pinacopodium congolense
TGCAAGTTCTTTTGATCTATCCTTGTGAAATGAGAATCAAATCAAAGAAAATGTTCTATCATGGCTCAAATCCTGTTTATTATCATGCAACATATCTAAAACCAGTACAGGCAGCATACTATCTTTATAAACGACTTATGAATTGGCGGATTTATAAAGAAAAAGAAGATTCAACAAGAAAAAACAAAATAAATTAATGTAATCTTGTTAATTTTTTTGTTATACATTTCAAATTAAATTTTGTTAAAGTTAATTCTCGATAAAAAAAAATTATATTATTTCTCTGTACCTCGATTTGATCTTGGTATGCTTCTTAATAAGATTGAGATTTGGAATCTATAATATTGTAGCATATGCCATACATCTATCCTTTAAGCTCTTTTGATCTATCCTTATGAAACGAGACTCAAATCAAAGCAAATGGACTATCATGGCTCAGATCCTGCTTATCATTATGTAACACATCTAAAAGTGGCATCGGAGTCAATGGCACATTGACTTGCAGAGTGCTCCGCAAGGTTTTACAATTTCCTTCCTTTACACTAAATTTCATCAAAATGCAAATTTACTCTGGCGGTTTATGTTGGAAAGAACCGCTAAATTAAGTTTTAGTTTAGGCGAAGGAAATATGACTGCTTTTCTACCGTGTTTATGTGGCTGTTGACTCTCACATATTGGGCTAAACTTCTACCTGTATTGTTGAAAGTTAGCGACAACTTTTTATCTTTGTTGATAACTAATGCTTCAACAATTTAGTGAACTCAATCTTGGGCTGGACTTCCTCTCAAGGCTGCTTATTTCTACTCGTCACGAATGTATTGTTGTTGACTACTTCAGACCTACAAAACAGTTTTAGCGAATGCCCTCCAGCATCGGACCTCAAATGCCAAAGTCAGCCACATGCTTATTGATGTAGTTAGGAGATGGTTTTTTTTCAATAAAATGAAGCACCTCGCTTTATATAATAGAGAATAGCAAATATGAAGACAATGACATTTCATTAGTGAAGCAAAGCGCTGGTAGTTCATAGTATGTGCAAGTCAGAGCACCGAGATAAGTCTCATATCAAACAGATCAATGGACAGATCACCTCTTTAAACGCATGCTTTTTAAGGTCACTCGTGTGTATCACTCCTATCTTACTATTATCATCCTTAATTACTAAGAGGGATATGTAGATATTAAAATCTAAATATCATTAGCCAATTCCCTTTCAAGTTACTTAAAATGTAAAACATAATCGAAAAAATTATTGATCCATGGGCAAAGCACTCATCATATGTTGTGATCTTCTTACAGAGAAATATAGAAAGAGAGGGCCTCAAGTTCTAACTTACGGGAAAAGTGAAGTAACATATTGGTTATGGAGGTATGTTATACATGCTTATTCGCCTATATTAAGCGGGCCTGCAGCAAACCTGGTAAACTGAGATAACTACATTGGTAGAGATACCTTGAAATTTTTGTACGACCAGTAGATGCTCATGGCATCCAAATGTCTTAAAATCGATCTCACGATAATTGCCTTGACCTACCTCAGATGCCTCACAGGGCTAACCTGCACTCTTCATTTTCTACTGTTTGTACACTCAACAAGTCAAATTTTTTGAGAGAGCAAATTAATCATGAAGGTAAATTTTTGACATCAGCATAAGAATAATTATGATCATATATGTGATCTTATGTCTTGAGCCTCTCCTTAAAGCCGAGAGTATCTTTTTGTTCTTACAGAATTTTAAGAATGCAAGAAGGATTTATCAGCATCTCAAGAAGTACAAGGCAAGTAGACAAAGATCCACGAAATGACATAACCGAGATCTCAACCTTCCTTAGTTCTCTAATAAGATGTTCTAACTTGGAATTTCTGCTACCTCAATACTATATCCAAAGTATCGTTGACTTAAAAAAAAACTCAAAATGTCTGGAATATGCATCTTAGAGGTGCTTTAGATGAGGTCAATAGCAATAATGGCTTCTTCCGGCGATCAATTATTGTTCCTGTGGATGGATTTGCTTGTTCGCCTCAGACCTATGCCAGTGCACACTGATTGACAGCTTGAAACAATCCTAACAAAAATAATTTTATAATTATGATCCTGCAAAGTAAAAGATCTGTCATCTGTGCATTTCAACAGATTAACATCAGAAATTCTTTGAATTACACAAAGCAACATAACTGGACTACTGGAGTTTTAACATCTTAAACAACAAACTGGAATTCCAACTAAGATTGCGCTTTGGTTTATTTGTTCCCAGTTGAAAAACCTCTAAGCAGGAAGGTTGAGAGAGCAAATCTTTAGATATATGAAAGCAGAATCTCCATGTACACAATAATGTAGAGTGTGAATGAGCCCACAGCACACACATGCTGCCAGAAGAGGAGTGCTGAAGCCTCTCTAACTGCGTACCCTCTCAAGCTTGCAATAGCTCCCAACAAGATGGCACTTGGTGTGGTGAATTGCAGTAAAAGCACAAAACGGTACATTAGATCTCCAGAGATCAGAAGATGCCATTTATCAGCCAAGAATATGACCCCAATTCCAATTGCAGGAAGCACCAAAAGCCTTGCAATGATGATGCCAATAGTGGTTCGGAGACCAAGGCTTGATTCCCTTGGACCCTCGGCAAGCATACCTCCAAGAATTAGCATAACTGAAGGCACTGTTGCCTCGGATATTATTTGTAAACTGTCTGTGATGAATTCAAGCGGTCCACTGCTACTGTAAACAATTTTTTTGAGAACAGGAACCAATCCTATTATAATAGTCAACAAAGATGCAATTGTTGGGGGTTGCAGAATGTGATGAATTGGCGTTCTCTCTGCCACAACTCGAATCTTTCTAACCATCCTAGGCTCTGCCAAGCACCTTAGGGACTTGGGACTGCTTTGACCTTCCTCCTGTATTCCCTCATCTGCTCCCTCCTCTATCCTTCCAACATCAGGAACAGTGGAAATCGACATTCCCGATAGACTATTGAAGAGCCTTGCAATGAAAGGTGTCTTGCTATGCTCAGTTTCCTGATCTTCCACTCCTGGCCACTCAGCTTCAACTAGGAGTGGCCGACTGATATCAAGAGGCACTTCCTCAATTTCACCTCCTTCTTCAACAATCTCATAGTACTCCAGCGGAGGCTCCATCATATGGTAAACGAGAGTGTAAGCAAGAATAACAGAAACCCATTGTGAAAAGGACACATAAGCAACACCATTTGATTGACAATCAGACCCAAAAGCGTTGTCAGAACTGTGACACACTGTTTCAACCACTGCCAATGGAATATTACCGGTGTTTCCAAAAGCGGTGACTATGACTGTGAACCGGAAGAACTCTTTCGGTGGCCGGCATATCAAGGCCACCAACCAGCCCAACAAACAGCCTATGGCAGTGCTAATGATAACATTAACAGGAATAAACCACCAATGAATGATTTTATGGAGTGTAATAGATGGACCTAGATTACTGAATATCAAACAAGGTAGGAATAAAACAAAAACAAGCTTACTAAGGACTTTGTAAGTGGATTTAGGGACAAGTTGGATCTTTGAGTGAGCAAGAACCAAACCAAATAGAGTCAGGGTGATAAGTTTCAACAGAGGTAATATTGCAGCTACTGCATTTTCCCCTGCTGATGATACATTTTCACGGAATGAATCCATTTATATATTCCAGTATTTGAGATCTTAGACAATTACCTCTCAAAGCTTCTCAGAGCTCTGCAAACCCCACATACTAGCAGATTGAAGTTTACGCTCCAAATTAACCAACGCAACTTAAAATTTGCAGTCCTAGACTAGCAATCCTGCCTATAGAACTGGAGGAGACAAGGAAGGAGAGAGGCTTTTAAGCAAGAGGGCTTCAATAATTCGGGAAATCATTAAAATATATCGACTTTTGCGCAACTTGGACTCGTCGGAACATACTCTATTGATGCCAATCACAGAACAAAATTATCAAAAAAATTTCAAGAACACGTTAAACCACATAAATCCCACACACATAAACCAGACTTCAAATTTAGCACCTGGGTTTGTTCCGATCAACGCTTTCGAAACATTGAGCAGAACTTGACATTGCAAGACGAGTGAATTTTGAAGATTTAGACGAGCTGGGTTGACGAAAGACAAAGAAAGATATAAAGTGCGGAATCTTTCTGCTGTGAACACACAAGAAAACTTGGGACGAAGCCTTAGGAGCGACAAAGAATAAATATATAGGAAAATGAGACCACAGAAAAGTCAGTGATAATCATGTTGAGGAAGTGATTTTTATGTCGTGAAGTTCTACGCATATAATTGAACCACATTATAGCTCGTTTCTCTTTCTGCGGTAAAATTCTGGAAGTATCTGAGATGTTAACGAAAAGCGAAGGTAAGAAGGCTTTAACGGTTTTAGTAGCTCTAAAATTTTGAGAATAAGGACAAAAAAGGGTAAGAAACCGTTTCTCAGAGGCTAGTCACACTTAATTACTGGTCCTTTTTGAACAATTTGTACTTCTGATGACACTTCCTAAGCTTGAGGTTTAGAGCTTATGAGAGGGATAAAATTTGAAAGTGAAACTATGGCGATCAATTGTGAATATTTTTTAATAATTCATCATTACAATTTGTGAAATACAGAACTTTCGTCGGATGTAAAAATAAAGAATAAAAATTTTTTCTTAATAAAATATAATGAAATTAAATGTTATTTATGGTGGAAAACGAAAGCGAAATCTTGGGTTTATCAACTTATATTATGCACAGATATTTATATGAACTATTAATGAATTATTTACCTTCTTTGGTATAATTGAATTATCAATTTGAGTCTACAACAGCAGGCATAAGCCTTTTTCAAGCGAATCCACGAACAAGTATATGTGAAGGGAATGGTTAGTTCTACTTTGAATTTTATTTTTTATTTTTTAAAATATAAAAATTAATTAAAAATATATTAATACAGTATAAAAATAAAATATATATAATAATTATAATAAAAATATAATAATTATAATAAAAAAATTAAAATTTATAACTCAATTAAATATGTTATAAGGTAATTGCTCTATTTTTTAATAAGATGACCTGTCTTAAGTACCAAATATGGTACGGGAGAAAATTAAACGACCACTGTATAATAATATTATTATATTAATAAATATTACCACAACCGACTGTAAAATGGCGGCTGTATAACTATGATATTTTCTTACTTTGGTAAAATGTCGTCGATGATTGTGTGCTGATCATTATCTCCCCCCATGTTACTGACTGTACCTGGGCGGACGTGGGATCCTCCAAATAATCAACACATCCCATCACATGTAGTTGTGAGATTGGCATCTGTGGCTCACGTTTTCTGCAAAAGCATATTCAATTCATAATTATATAAACATTTTTTTTAGTTTTTATTTCTATTTCCCTATTTCTTAACTTACCATCATTCATCTTATTTAATATGTCAAAAGTTGCAATGAAAATCTCTATCAATTAAAAGAAATGATTAAACAAATTTAAAAACACAATTCACAATTGGATTATTATCCCAAAACAAATGTAGTGTCAATCTAGTGTCAGTCAATTCAATTATTCAATTTTATTTTCGATATAAATATCTATAAATGGCTAATAATGTGCACATGTTAAAAACAAGTGTTATTCCTTCATAAGAGTAATCCATAACTTAACAATTAAAAACTATTAAAAGTAATACTTTTAATTATAAAGTAATTAAAACTGTGAATAAAATTATTAATGTGCTATTTTAATTGTTTAATAGATGAAATGATTTTTTCTAAACTAATTATTAAATTTTCCAATCAAGTCTAGGCTCACTGATACTCCACATCATACATAACTGTGAAGGTTGAGCATATTTTTTATTTACACTTGGAATTAGATTGAACTTGTAGCACCAAGGATGATAGATTTTCAAATATCTTTCATTGTTTGTGGAACTGAGCTGTAATTGAAGATTCTTAAAAGAAAAGAAATTGTCAACAAATCTTAGAAAAAAAAATAACAAAGAATAAGTTTAGTGAATTTTAAGTATTCAAATTCAAACCTTAAAAATAATTTCATATCGTATGAATTTACTACTTACCTCAATTATAAGAATTCAACATGTATTGATAAAGAGATGAAAAGTAACTTTGCATCACTTATTTTTACCGTTGGTTCTTGTTAAGCCTATATAAACAGATTAATTAAAAATCCATGTAAATTAGCTGATACTAGCTCACAAAAAAAAAACAGAAAAAGGGAGTTGTTTCTATCTTATATGACTTAGGGAAAATTAAAATAATTAAAGAATTTTAAAATCTTTAAAGTTGTACAAATGTGAGAAATTGTCTAAAGTATTTTAAATATGTGGAAGAAATGCTTACTACTATATCAAGAATTTACAAGAGGTTCATGCAATTAGATCTTCTAATTTCAAATTGCTTTAATTTGATGTGTAACTTCAAATCGTAACTTGCCGAAAATACATCATATCTAAAATTAAAAAAGAAAATTACCCCATTCTTTTAATAGTTCCTATTGTGACAGCTAGTGAATTAAATACCTTGGCAAGCTAAAATTTCTAAAACTTAACACTCATAAACCCAGTCAAACACTAATATGACCTTTTGACCACATAAGAAAGTAACAGATAATCAATCTGCACTTTAGTAAAATTTTTTTTTGGCGAAATTCTAATTATCAATAAATAAATAGGCTTGGTGGTGATATTCAACGCGGGGGGTGATTGTATATTGCGAATGCCAGGACATATCCATTGAGGATTAGGTTAATGCGAATGGCTAACCATTCCTAACCGTCTTATACAACGACGAAAGCGTATAAATCAAACAAGACTAACAGTTAAGAGTCACCATCTTTGTGGGCCCCCAGATAAATAACTTTGTGATGTCATCGACGATGCTGCTGCTTGATTCGTGCTTGTGAATAGCTATCTAGATACATCTGTCTCCCTCAAAGGTTTAAGCAATTCCATTATTAAGAGTTTTGCATTGTTTCTTTTCTCCCCTTCGTTTCATAATTAGGAAATTCTCTATATGATTGTAACAGTTGGTAGTGCCGCTAATGCTGAGGTTATGATACTAACAAGGGATTATCCAGTAAAATGCTAATACTACCTCAACATGGTGATGCCATGTATATATATATATATATATATATCATAACTATTATAAATTATTTAGACTTGCATATAATAATATGATTTAAAATAGAAAGAGGCAACTATTAAAATTGAAATGACCCACTTTTAAGTTACGTATAACTTTTATTAAATTAAACTCCGTAAAGTTTATGATTACACATTCAAAACTATAATATCTTAATAAATTTCTTTTTGTTGTTATTTGTAGAATGATACGCTGATACGCAAGCAGGTACAACGAAGATGCCATCCCATGAGAGAGAACGGATTTACATAATTGCCTGTACAACAACTTTTTTAAGTACTAATTTAATGACTTTGTTCGCCATCCGTAACACGCAACTAAACTATTAGTCAATCAGTATGCAGCCAGATCGAGATTCAGCTTATTCTCGATGTAAAACATAATTATATATCTATATCCAGATATGTACGAAGAAAGAACAAAGGCAGATGGGATCGTTTTCACTCCTGATTGAGGTCTTTGTCTACTTGCTTTGTCTCGGTTGTCACCATTAGAAATGTAGAGTGGTTTATCTTCTTTTGCGTCATTGTTCTTGATATTTTGATTTCATTTTCACCTGTATATTCTTCACTTTACCGACCAACCTTTTGGCTGCAATATCTTATGCATTGTAAGAATAGGATTAAAAAAGGGGGAAAAAAACAAAGTTTGAATACTCAACTGTCTTTTATTATAATTCTCTGGATTCTCCAATTCTTTTGGTTTCCTGGAAAATATTCAATGGTTGGAAGAGTCACAGTTTGATTTACCTGAAGGTGTAAATTGTACATTCTTCCCTTGTAAGTTTCTTGGCGTGGATATCTAGTTGTTTAGTTTTATTATTGGTTTATTATGTGTAAATAATTGCAAGGAAATTGATTCAACTGTAAATGAGTTTATTTTCTTATTAATTTATGAATTTGAGATTTGTTCATCTTTTTTATTTTTTTTATAGGTTTGGTTCATACATTTAGATTGGCATAGAAAAAATAAAATACATTAAAACTGACACAAAAATTATTTCACTGTTGGAAACATAAAAAGTTATAAACAGACATAGCATATGCCAAATTGGTCCCAATCTGTCACAGGCATCGACGGATTCAAGTAAGCAGGTTATATTATGACAAATTTAAATGGTTGTGTATGATTTTGTGAGTAGCAGATATCATGGGACATGACTGTCGCAAAATGAAAATTTTGTGGTAGCTGAATAATCAGTGTGTAGTTCCATCTACTCTTAAGATCTCAAATAGGACAAATGACATATATGGGGCCAACGTTGAATATTCCGTGACCATTATGCTAGGTTTTTAATTAAAAGTTAACTGATAACCTTAAAAATCTTAAACATTAATTAACGCTAAGCAATGATAGAGGCGTAGTAAACGCACACTCGAAAACAATATCTTAAGAACGTAAATGTTTCAAATGAAGGTAAAAATTATTATATGCTCCCAGAATTTTATGTTAAATCATAACATTTCAAAATATTAAAAAAGAATCATAATATTTAAGAAATATTTGAAAAGACTCATAATATTTATAAAACGTTCAAAAATAATTTTGAATAAACTTTTATCACCTGCTATCAACTGTCACGTGACATATTTTTGTTGATCCAAATTTTATGTACATCTCACATACCACCTGACATATTCTCTTACATTTTCATATGAGTCTCATAATTATTACATGGGATGCCATGTAACATGTGGGACTCATGACAAAAATATTTGTCGAATGATATTGTGCTATGTGGCTATTTGAAACTTGAAATTAAAAAGTTTGTAACTTTCAAATTTATCACATTATAATTATTTACATATTATGTGGATAGACGAGTGGGTAAAGCACTAGCTTAAAGCTTGTGAGCTCGAACTAGGTTCATTGTAATTTAGTAACAATATTTTTCCTTAGAAAGACACAGATTTGAGCTTCCTCCATCTATATAACGCGCAATTTGTTATAATGTTGAAGGTTATATTTTGGTTCAACTTGATCTTATGGCACAAATTCATTGACCAAAGATTTTTTTTTAACGTGAACTTTATATGTCACATGGCATCCCACGTGATAAATGTGGGTTCCATATAAAAATTTAAAAGAAAAATATATCATGAGGCACTGGCATGTGGGACCCATAAAAATCAGGACCAATAAAAATATGTTACGTAGTACAATATGGTAATAGGTGGTAAAAGTTAATATGGGGTTGTTTTTTTTAACTTTTTGGAAATGTTGGGTTTTTTAAAATTTTTCTAAAGCATTAAGGTTTTTTTTAATGTTCTAAAATATTAGGGTCTAACATAAACATTAGTTGAAACTTTATGTTTAAAATGATCCCTATTTTCCTTCCATTAAATGAGCATCATTCTATAAACAACTATTGGACAACAACGAATGACGCATGAAAGAGAGGGATGCTCCTCCTTCTCATTAGAATGCTAACTTTGTTGAGGGTTTTTGGGATGATTCTAGCCTACTTTCCCTCCTGATTTCTCGTCCTATCTTTTCTTTCTTCTACTTTAATTCCCTATTAGTTTAAAGAACCTAATGCATAAGGATTAGGGTAATTTTTTTCTATTTAGTGTCAAATTCTTCACTTTCACACAACTATTCAGAGATCAAAATGACACTTAAGTACATCAATATCATTTCTCAAGGTCATTTATCTTCTGTCATACTTTGAGACAACAATGGCAGTGTCTAACATCATAAAAGTGTTCTTCATAACATTTGTTGAACTAAGAGATGTTTCAATCATGTATTTTAATAATGATAAAATATATTCATTACTAATGTTTGAGTTTTGATGCATTTGTAAGATAGGTAAATGTTTCAAGTGTAAGAACATATCTTGAGCCTATGGTAGAAGAGCTTAAGCATTAGGTGATCAAGACTAGATGATCAAGAGCGAAGATTAAGAAAGAAGATTAAGTTTGGTTGGGTTTAGGTGTATTTAATCTTTATTAATGCTTGAAATAACTTTCACATTTGCATGGACATTTGCATATATGAATTTATTTATGGTTTTTAGTAATTAATTGAATTTGAATATGGTATTTATTTGTTAGGAATTGTCTTAGAATGTTTCATTAGCATAAAATTGCATAATCAATAGGTAATGTGATGAATTGTGCTAAAATATACCTTTTAATGAGTTTTAAGTGTTTTGACATAGTGTTTATGTGTATTTGATTGTTCTTGAATCCAATTATAATGTAAAATTTGGTTTATGGATGGTTAAGAAATGTTTGAAAAGTTGTTTAGTTATTTAAGATTGAAAAGATTTCATAACCAAGGCATTTCATGTTTTTTATCTTATTTTATGTGTCTTGGTATCACATTTTACTTAGGAAATGATGTATAACTTGCTATAATTGAATTAAACTTGAAAGGATATGTGTTTGTAGTGTTTTGGGCTAGTTTAATATAATTTATTTAGGGTTTGGTTGATTGATATATGCAAGTCGGTCGATCGATGTACAATGCCCAATAGTATAACAACTAGTTTTCCAAATTATGCAACTTTTATTTTTGTTATTTCTCTTACCCAAAACGTCATTTTCACTTTACAACGACTTATGTCACTCCCTAACACTTTAAAAAGAGTCCAAAACTATTTGTTTCAATTTTTCATGCTCCCAAAACAAATTTACAACCTTAAATTCTCAAGAATTTCAAAGCTGTCCAGATTTTACTCTTCCTTGGTTCATCGCTTTTTCTCTTTTTCTCTTTTAATTTAATCTGGTTTCTAGAGCTGAAAATTATTGTTCTTAGTTTTTTTTGGATATTCAAGAGTTTTCTTGGGCTTTAGGTTGCATTTATAGGGTTGGATTTCGTTAGGTATAAGCTTATATATTCATATATGCCAAAGTTGCCTATGTTTTTATTGTTATTGCTTCAGTCTTGTTTTCCTTTATTCCAATCAATTTTTGGGTGGTTAAATTTGTTTTTATCTACTTTTTTAAGTATCCAAGAGTACGTTAGAGCTTTTTTCTTGGTTTTTATATTCTTATAACATTGGTTTGAGCTCCAAATATATGGATTGCTCATATGTGTCTAGTTTTGGTGTCATAGTCATTTTACTTCAAGTTTCACTATTTAAATTCGATTTTTGTGATTAGAATTGTATAAATCTATTTTATTTGTGTTTTCATATCTTCCAAGAATTTTTATAACCTATTTTCTTAATTTTAGAAGGTTAGAATCTTTTTTTTTATAGGGCTAGAAGTTTGACAGCTTATTTTTAACAACTATTGTATGTTCATGGGTGGTTCTCAATTTAAACTTTCTGTTTTATGTCTTAAATTTGGTTTTATTATATCAATCGATCATAATTGATTGACTGAGGTCTCAATAGGTTTATTGTGTTGTTTTTGTGGCATTTGATACCTTAGAATCGTTTATTTCAAAGATGAAATTAAAATACTACACATTTTGACAACTTTTGTGTTCATATTATTTAAATATGATTATTTGATACTATAATTACATTTTTTTTCCTTAATTTAATTGTGTATGATCTATTGAGAACTTAAGATTCTTGCCATATAATTTTGTTAAACCACTTTTTAGTAGCATTAACTATGAAAAAAATGGTTAAGTTGAGTCATAATTGTTAGGG
>JAOXYD010000002.1:12216162-12248686 GCA_028565735.1 Pinacopodium congolense
GGGATCGATACTCGGAGTCTTAAATATACTCCACTTTATTACTTGATTCGACCGGTACGCTTGCCGAATGTTGGTCTTGAATTAAATTATTAAATTGTGCATGAAAGATAGAATAGTTTGAGCTAATTTTGTATGTGGCCAACCGCAATCACTCTATAAATGCACCTAATGCCTTTTCAAAATAAGCTATATCAAAACTGGTGCTTGTTTGAACTTCTCTTATTCTTCACTTGGTGCAACCTTCATGACTTGTCTTATGACTTTGAAATTTGGTGTTAAGCTCCCTCACATAAATTTTCCTTAATTCCAAATTGACTCCAAATCATTTTTAATCCCAAAAGTATGCTGAATTATGTCTAAAATCCTATTAAAATTGATAACACATGAAAAGCACATGAGTAACATCTCATACAAAGATTTTAACTAGAATTACATGCAAATTACATGAAATTGCATATAAGCTCCACTGAACAAGCACTAAATCAGGCCTAAAATAAGTATGTTTTGAGGCCTATTATTGATCTCATCATATATTTGATTTTTTCTATCTAAGCATATCAAATCATATATTGGAATTGAATATTGTAGGGTCACAATCAATTCAAAAACCAATCTCAATTAATATCCATAAGTAATTTAAGGAAATTTTGAAAATTTTCATTAAATTAAGTAGAATAATGTATGCTACATATTAAGGTGCATAATAACCTAAATTCTATAAGAATTTTAGGTCCTAAAAATTCTAAGAAAAACCAAAAAAAAAACCATAGAAAGAGAGGGAATAGAAAGGCTCAAGTATGAAGTTCTTGAATTCCTTAACTCTTTGATGATAATTTCTACCAAAATCAATCTTAATCTTGAAATCTTAGTGTTTTTTTTTATCCAGCTTCCCCTTTAATTTTTTACAAAAACCCTTGGAGATCTCTTAGAATTTGTCTTTCCTTACTTGGCATCTATTAGGAAGTGCCTAAAGGCAAAAGTCCTTTAAAAGATATCAAAAATAGGTTAAAAAGGCAAGCTAGGGTGATTGTGGCCACAAGGAGAGCGACACCTCATGGTCTCTCTTGTGTGTAACTCCATGTAGTGGAGTATGGGGTATGGCTCATCTCATGATCCTCCTACAGGTTTTCTAGCTTTTTTCTTTCTGCGGTCTTTTCATTATAACTCCTTCTCCGCTTGTCCTTTAGCAATAAAATTTAGTGTGGAGCTCCTGCACTTGATGTTAACTCCGCATCTTTTTCAATCCAAAGGTGCATCAAATTTCAAAATCTTATGAACATGATTAAGTATAAAAATCACATAAGAAACATTTCAATCAAAGAACTTAACTTAATATACATATAAATCATATAAAATGCTTCTTTAAGGCCAATATAGTCATCATGAAATCACGTCTAAAATATTTTTGATATAAGAGAGAAGGAAAAGATATTTTATGCTTACTAAATAGGAAAGCAAACCAAGAGCTCCTTCAAGAAGAAAAAATCGATAACAACTTCTAAGCCTTTGAAACATTTACATATAACTTGTTTAGACCATCTAGAATTGCTAGTTTCGGAAGAAAATTTTATTACATTTACTTGGGCAATTTTTCTTATTAGTAAGGATGAATGTTTCAAGTTTTTGAAAAGTTTGCAAAGAGAGTTTAAAATGAAAAAGGGTTATATGATTACATCCATCAGAAGTGATCATGGCAAGGAATTTGAGAATGAATTGTTTGAGTTTTATTTTTAATTCTCTACTCCTAAGTCCCATAAACAAAATAGAGTTTTTGAGAGGAAAAACAAAGCTTTGTAAAAGATGGTTACGACAATGCTGAATGAGTTGTAAAAGATGATTAGGACAATGTTGAATGAGTATAGTCTTCCTAGTTTTTTTTAGGCAGAAACTATAGCTTGTACCTATTATATATCCACAGTTATTCATGGTTTTTAGGTGTAAAGTGCTTTATTTTGAATACTAGATATAACTTGGATAAGTTATTAATTGACTAATAGAGCATATAGAGCTTCTAATAAAAGAACTTCAATTATTGAAGAGACTATAAACATTGAATTTGATTAATTAAATCCCTTTAATGTAAAAAGAGTATTGAATATGATAACATAGGGTTATCAAAGAATTTAGAGAAGCTAGGCTTAAAAGAACAAAAGTAGGATAGTCTATATATCCTTCCTACACCCAGCGAATCCATTATTGAACCAAATAAGGGTGAAAAGAAAGATGAGAATTTACCTAGAAATTCGAGGTTTTAGAAAGAACACCCTTCCAAGTTCGGTCAACTGATCCTTCCCATTCGGTTCGAACTTAAACTCAAATCAAAATAACACCAAACCAATATATCACAACACAAATTTCATCATTTAATACAACTAAATTCAATCATCTTACCTATAAGCCCTTAAGGCACTCAAGAGGGGGTGAATTGGGTAACGGGTGAAAAGTAACCCAACACAATCTTACTTTCTAATAGGTAAAGAGTTACCCAACAAAACTCAATCAAAAATTACAATTTTTTATTTCACAAACCAAACCCTAAACATAGGCTACCAAAGCCTCTACTAAAGCTTATATGGCTTATCAACAACTTAATCAAAATCAATTCAAGAAAGAGGCCCAAATGCAACCAATGCTATGCCAATGCCTTATGTAATGTCAATGCATATGCAAGACCTAAAATAGTCCAACTCACATTCAATAATTAATACAACTCAAATCTTTTTTTTTTCTACAGGCCAAGAGCAACCTAATAACTCTATTTTAAATGGCAATAACACAAAAACAATCAATATAAATTAATTCCCCAATTTAAGTCATAAATACATAACTTTTCTGATGTTTCTCTAAAGTTCATGTAATAAACTTAATTATGAAAACTCACATAAACCAAACCTGGATAAATTTGATAGATATTAAAACAAATACTTCCAATTAGTTAACTGAGCCTTTAAAAATTAAGTTAAATAGCAAATGATTCTCTTGAGGACTTAAACAAATAAAAAATAATTTGGAATCAAACAATTCAGATTCAAATGCCCAAATATATGAATCAAAGGAAGTGCATGAAATCTGGATAGTTTAAAGCAGTCTGTAAATATGGACCTTAAACAGAAGATATAAGTGCTTAAACGTCAAACTAAAGATACTTAGATAATCTTAAGATCATAAACAAACTAATAACAACAAGTTTGAAAACCTAGAAAATACTAAAACACTCTACGTCACTAATTAAGCAGAAAATAATTTTTTCACATTTTTAAACACTGATTAAAATAACAAGAACAACAGAAAAAATTTGGACAGTTTCAATGTATTTGAAAAGAATAGACTCAAAACCTATGAAATAATCTTCCAAAAATTAAAAAAATAAAAACCCTCTAGGAACATTATGTAAATAGAAAATCATGATTTTAGAGTTTTAGAAACAATTTAAAAGACAAACCAAAACAACCAAACACAAATTTAATGTCTTTGAGTGTTCAAGATCTAATCTAACAAAATAATCACCCTAAAAATTGAATATACAATCAAACAAACTCCTAAACACTTGCCCTAACTTAAAATAACAATTTCTCATATAAAAATAGATTATAAATAGAAAGGGATGAGAATAAACCAAAATAGTGAAGTAGAGTGATGTAGAGAGATAGCTTGCAAAGTTTATTAAGATTGATCTTCCAAAGGTGATTATGGAGCTTGAAAACGTTGTGTAAAAGTTTATAAAGGTTAAACAACGTATTAGGAAGGGTTCTGCTTCATATAAAAACTAACCCTAGCCATTTGGGCACAAGGAAAGAATTTATTACAAAAAAAGAAACAAAGAGTCGTTGGAAGGAGACCTAAATGGTGGGCTACTAAAGTGCAACAGCATCGTATAGCTATGATCAGACCGTCATTTTACTCCAGAAGAACAGGCATCCGAAAGAAAATAATTCTAAATAATTTCAAACATTATCCTAGCATAGAATAGGACTTCAAAACAAGTCTTAAGACATAATTAGAGACCATAAAACAAATCAACATGATTTAATTAACTTCAAAAAATGGATTTTCTATGATATGAAACTTTTCAATCTTAAACAGCTTTAAAAAGAGCTTTTCAAACATTCCATAAACCAAAATTTATGTCACAAGTATATTCAAACAAATTCAAACACATATAAATGACTTTAATCAACAATTCAATACACTTAAACTCATCAAGAGGCACACATTAATATAATTCATCACATTACCTCTTGATTAATATAAACATGATGTCTATATGCCTTTCTAAATAAATTCCTAACAAACCAATGCCATAATCAAATTCAATTAATCACTAAAGCCATAATTCAACTCCTATATACCTATATGTCATGCAAATTTGAGATCCCTTTCAAGAATTGATTAAGATCAAGTTTAGCGGGACACACCTAAATCTAACTAAACTTGATCTTCTTCTCTTGATCTTCACTTTAACTCTTCAATGCCTGTTCCTTCCTTCATCATCTTAATGAAGGCTTTTCTACCTTGGCTCAAGACATACTTTTGCACACTTGCATCAACCTGTCTTATTAACTTATCAAAAACTCAAACATTATTAATAGTAATGTTTTGTCATCATCAAAAAAGCATGATTAGAACCTCCCTGGTTTAGCAATCTCTCCCTTTTTGGTGATAACAAAACATGTGATATTAAGAGCATATAAAACACATATACAACATATTTCATGTAACAATTCATTATTCATGAACTGATTCTACTCATGCTACTCCCCTTTGTTCTTAAAACTCATATTCAACCTTAATATCACACACCTTTCTCCCCCTTTTTGACATTATCAAAAAGAATACCAATTGTAACTAGGTCTTAGAACTTTCTCCCCCTTAATTCATGCATCTTAAAAAATATCAATTTCATATAATGCGCCCCCTAAATGAATGTGATTATGCATTATGGGACAGTTATGCATGTAAAAGGGATGAACGCATAAAATGCGTTACCAAACACATATTCTGCATTTTCTATACTTTAAATATGTACATTTTCCTACACCATTTACTTTATGCATAAAAATATCTAATATGCATCTTTAAGCATCTAAAACATATATTATGTACCTCTTCATCAAAAATATATATCATAGATATATCACATCAAAAACACATGTTTATGCATATATTACATGAAGCCCACATGTTTCACATGTTATGTTTCAATAAAAACATATTATGAAACTAAAAGACATATTCATTTATATGACGCTTATTATGCATCCAAAACACAAGTTATGCATATTTCCATTGTGAACATACATTACGCATCAATAGCATTCAAACTTTTCATAAGTCATGCAAAACCAATTGAGATATGTCGAAAAGATATACTCCCCCTAAATTTATGCATTTGAAAATATTTAATCACATAAGGGGAATGAACTTATCTTAAAACCCCTTTTAAAAATTATGCACAATTTCAAAGGAAATGCCAATTGAAAAGAAATGATATCACTTGTAAAGTATGATACCAATTATTAAAAAAAATGTGATGCTATTTGATACCAAATGTAAAAAGATGATACCAATTGAAAATTTGAAGGATATGATACCAATTTCAAAAATCATATCTTCTAATACGAATTTAAAATATCAATTTAAAATAAAATTCTTCCTAGACTTATGCAAGGAATCCATTTTTAAAACATATGCAATACATCATTTTTAAAACAAGTAATTTGTTGCGGTGCCCCAATTTAAAAAATTATGCAACAATTTTAATGCAATATGATAATTTCAAATATTATGCAATGACTTTTTATACTAAACATGCAATGACTCGCCCTAAACACATGAAACCATTTTTAAATTTAAAAACAAGCAAATAAAGTCAACTTTTTCACATCAAACACGAATATCCAAAAATCAAGTCAAGCTATAAATTGTCTAATAAGGATATAGGAATACCTCCTTTTGCATCACTGTATAATACCAAATTCTTTACTGCTCACTTAGTTCAATAATGATGCTTGATAAGATCATGTGAGGACTCATGGTGATCTTTCCACATTCCACTTCAAGTTAGAGATACCACTTCCTTTTAATTCCTAGCTTTACAATAATTTAGCATCGATTGTATGCTGACCTGCAAAACAAGAGATTCATTTTGTTCTAGGTACCCACATAACTTTGGATCATTAGGGGTTAGCTCTATAATGTTTCTCAACCTACATTTGAGAAGATTTCTTAAACATTCTTTGTTTAATGAAACAAAAAATTTTCTATATGTTTAAGCTTACCAAAAAAATTACAAACATATTAAACTTTATGTATATGGTCATGAACCTTATGATCTTTATGCCTAAATGTATTTATCGTATCAAAATGAGCTTTCCTAGTATGATAATCATGGATATGAGAGTTATGAGAATGCATCATCCCATTATGCCTATGAAACATGTCAATTTGCCTAACATGGGACTTAAATGCATTTCTAGGTATTATATCTCTAAAATTGCTTCCTTGATGAATTTCAAGTCTAGAATATGAAAGAAACATGATTGATGGCCTAGAATTAGTATGAGACACATTTCTAGATGTGTGAGAATGCATTTGGGGTCCATGTGAGTGAGTTGGTTGAAATTGCCTCCTATATTACCTAAATGTGTACGTGCTCTTTTCTTGATGTAAATGGGATTTAGGATGTGATTGAAACATGCCTTTATCCTTAATCATATACTTGTGGGAAGTATGGGAATGTAAATATTCAAATTGCTTGACTTAATGCCTATCATCAAGCCTAGATGTATACATGTCATTTCTTAGTTGACATTCCTTTCTAGGATGTAAATATGAAGTTTTTTCTAGAATTGTATGCATGTAAATGAGGAGCATGTGAATGTCTTGGATCTATTTACCTATCATGGGTCCAAAATGCATCATTATGATTTTTTGCATTCCTAAATAAATTATGCCTTTTTATTCCTTAATGCACATCCTACATAGCTTTTGATATAGAAGCATATATGAATGTATGATGATTGTTCTTCCTTTCAAGTAATTTAGATGAAGATGCAACATTTTAAAAGATGGCCTAATATGAGATTTAGATGATAATGCACTATTATCAAATGAGGGCTTAGGCACTATTTCATCTTCTAAGTTCTTGCCCTTTACCAAAAGAGTTTTGCCATCATTATTGACATTTACATCAATAAAGCCTAAACCTTGTTTATCATTAGAAGACTTTTGGCCTCTTAAGATGCAATCTAGCTTTTCTTTGTGCTTTATCAATTTAGATAGTGATTCTTTGAGGGCATTCACTTCCTTTTCCAAATATTCATTTTCATGCATCAATTTATTATCATTGTTATGCATGCCAACATCCACATTCTTAGAATCTAGCATGAAATTCATTTCATTCTTTAACTATCAATTTCTAATATGCATGCATTTTTAGATTCTAGCATGTCATGCAATTCATCTTTAAATTTCTCATTCTCATGCAAACAATCATCCAATTCTTCTATCAAACAATCATTTACATTCACTAATCTATCATTCTCAATCGTACAATCATTCGAAATAACATCCACATCCTTATATTCGCAAATCCTTCTTTAATTTTTCATTTTCTACTCTAAAACCAATCAAAAACTTCATGCATCCCTTGTGTTTAGAAGATAATTTCTTCCTTCTTATTATAACATGTTCTACACATGTAACTAACTCATCATAACTCAATTCTACTTCTAAATCATTAATCTCATTTTCATCATCATATGAATGGGAGCTAGAAAGTACCTTATTGCTTTCCTTTTGAATGTTTGATGTAGATGGAGTTTCTTCCATAAAAACTACAAAGAACACAACAAGTGTTAAGTAAAGAGAGAATAGAAGAGAGAAACACAAGGTTTGTTAAAGAAGTTCACCTACCTTAAAGATAGGTTACGTCTCCTCTCCAACTACTTGTTAGACATTGTTCTTTACTAACAAATTAAAAACAATTACAATCTTTCTTCTAGGGTAAGGAGTAACCCTTACAACAATCTTATTAACCGAAGTCAAGAGAAACTGAATATAATCTTGTTTCATAAGGGTAAGAGGAACCCAATACAATCTTGTTTCTAAGGGTCAAGAGGAACCCAACCAATCTTATTTTCTAACGGGTGAAGAGTAACTCAACACAATCTTACTTTCTAATAAGTGAAGAGTTACCCAACAAAACTAAATTAAAAATTAAAATTTTTGATTTCATAAACCAAACCCCAAACTGAGGCTACTAAAGCCTCTACTGAAGCTTATATAACAACTTAATCAAAATCAATTCAAGAAAGAGGCTCAAATGCAACTAATGTTATGCCAATGCCTTATGCAATCTTAATACACATACAAGGCCTAAAATAGTTTAATTCACATTCAATAATTAATACAACTCAAATCTTATTTTCTATAGGTCAAAAGTAACCTAACAACTCTATTTTAAATGGAAAAGAGTAGCCAATAACAAAAAAACAATCAACATAAATTAATTCCCTAATTTAAGACACAAATACACAACTTCTATAGTATTTCTCTAAAGGTCATGCAATAAACTTAATTCTAAAAACTCACATAAAACAAACTTGAATAGATTTGATAGATATGTCAAAAAATACTTCCAAAAAGCTAAAAAAACCTCTAAATTTTAAGTTAAATAGCCAATGATTCTCCTGAGGAATTAAACAAATAGAAAACAATAACTTAGAAATAAACAATTCAGATTCAAATGCCTAAATATATGAATCAAAGCAAGTTCACAAATTATGGACAATTTAAAGAAGTCTTCAAATATAGACTCTAAAAAGAAGGTATAAGTGCTTAAAAGTCAAACTCAAAATACCTGGATAATCCTGAGATCATAGAAAAACTAATTACAACAATTTTGAACACATAAAAAATGATTTAGATAGTCAAAAGATGCAGTTAGCTTAAGAATAAAAAAAACAATGATATATTATGTGTATCTAGAAAGCAATTTTAAAAAAATTGAAATAAACTTCTGAAAATTCCAAAAAAAAAAAACTCTAGGACACTAATTAAATAGAAAATAATTTTTTCATGATTTTAGAAATTGATTAAAATAAAAAAAACCATGTTCGAAATAACAATAGAAAAAATTTAGATAGTTTCAGTGTATATGAAAAGAGCAGACTCAAAAATTATAAAATAATCTTCCAAAAATCAAAAAAATTAAACAACTTCTAGGAACCTTAAGTAAATAGAAAATCACAATTTCAGAATGTTAGAAACAATTTCAACAACCAGACACAATTTTAATGTACTTGAGTGTTCAAACTCTAATCTAATAAAATAATCACCCTAAAAATCAAAAATATGATCAAAAAAACTCTTAAAAATTTTCTTTAGCTTAAAACAATAATTTCTCACATAAACAAACAGATTAAAAATAGAAAGTGATGAGAATAAACCAAAATAGTAATGTAGAGTGATGTAGAGATATAGTTTAGAGAGTTGAAGAAGATTGACCTTCCAAAGGTGATTATCAAGCTTGTAAGACACACCTAATCCTAACAAAAGTTGATCTTCTTCTCTTGATCTTCACTTTAACTCTTCAATGCTTATTCGTTCCTTCATTATCTTCATGAAGGCTCTTCTACCTTAGCTCAAGATATACGTTTACACCCTTGCATCAACCTGGCTTATTAACTTATCAAAAACTCAAACATTGGTAATAATAATGTTTTTTCATCATCAAAATACATGATTGAAACCTCCTTAGTTCAACATTACCATATTTCCTTAATACGTTAATCTAATCATTTTAAACTATCTTATCATATACAATATCATGCATAACTAATTCAACTTGAATCCATACAACTCCAATTCAATTCATATAACCTAAGACTTAATCATACAAGTCAAAACATCATAACCACTTTACCCAATCAAATCATACCAATTTATTCATCCATTCATCATTTAATCAATTCATTCAAAAAATATACTCATGCGATGACTTACACGCATTTAACCAAACATCAAAAGGATTTCACACAAATCAAACACAAACAACACATCTTGATTATGCATGCCTTACAATGAGGTTCTCAAAAGATTTTGCTTGGTTAACTATGCTTGCAACCCTAGTTCTCTATCTATATTGTCTACTTGTAACTTAAGGACCTTAAACTTCTTATTGCTCTTTAATTTCTTGTCCTTAAAATACTTTCTAAATGTTCTTTCTACTTCTGGTTCTGGTTCAAATAATTCCAAAGGATGACTCCTGGTCATACAAAGGATACTTATCTTAAAAAGTGAAAAAACAAGCAAAAGATCAAGAAATGAAAATTTTTTAAACAAAATTAAAATTGCATAAATTTAAATATTGAAAAAAGTTAAGAAAACAATAATAAAAATAAAGTGAAGATGGTTAGCCTAACAAAAAATAGAAAAAAACACTTAATAATAATGTAATTCCCAACAGCAGCACCAAAAACTTAATTTACATGTAGACATGCCTAAGTTTTAAATAAAAGTAAACTAAGGAATCATAAATAACAACACTAAATAGGCAATAAAAACCAGTGCATTTATTTCTAAGTAATAGAGCCTATGTGAGTCTAAGTTGCTAATCCTCAAGAACTACAATTATTAGTGAATGTTTATCCCTATTATCTAACTTAAAGAGTGATTGGTCGATTGATTAAAGAAAAATTAATAAAATTAATAAAATTAAAGTCCAAAAACAACACCCCCTTAATAACATACACAAAGATAAACTAAAAATACCATGTCATTGATACTTAAAGAAGGGATAAAATAATTGAACTCATTTCAAAATTTCAACAATTATCAAAACAGATACTAATTGTTTCAAAAAAGAGATGATTAGTCAAAACTCACATACTTGATACCAAACTTGTTGAAAATGTAATTTTTTGAACCAAGGAGGTTCTAATCATATGTTTTGATGATAAAAAACATTATTATTACTAATTTTTAAGTTTCTGATGTTTTATAAGATAGGTTAATGTTTAAAGTGCAAGAATATATTTGTAGAGCCTAAGGTAGAAGAGCTCAAACATTGGATGATCAAGAATGGATAAGGATTAAATATCAAGAAATGATCAAAAGTGAAGATCAAGAGAATGATGATCAAGTTTGGATAGGTTTAGGAAAAGGGCTTAAGGTGTAAGTTTCCTAAACTTGATTCTTAACCAATGCTTGAAAAGAGCACTCACATTTTCACGATACATTTGCATATGGGCATATAAAAGTTGAATTGTGGTTTTTGTGATCCATTGAATTTGATTATGGCTTTAGCATATTAGGAATTGAATTAGAATAGCATATAGGCTAAATGTTACATAATCAAGTAGTAATGTGATTAATTGTTTTAGTGTATGCTTTTTTATGTGTTTAAGGTAACTGAATTATTGCTTGAAGATGTTTAAGTATGTTTGAATTGGTTTGTGTCATATTGACAATGTGAATGTTAGTTTATGGATAATTTATGAAGTTTATGAAAAGGTTTCAAGTTTTTTAAGAATGAAAAGTTTCATAATCAAGGCATTTCTTATATTTTGAATGAATTGAATGTTTTTTAAAGTTAAAAAATCCTTGAATTATTTTTCAAAAATTGTTTCAAGTATTAATTAATGTTAGGAATTTATTTGGAGAGGTTTGGATTTGATTTAGAGAATTTTTAACGTGTTTCTAGAACATATACGACGGTTTCAGAGGCTATACAGCGGGCTCCTAAGTCCTTCATATTGGATCTATTTTTAGAGACCTATACGATTGGCTACAGAGCGACGTATACCTCCTAGAGACCATTGTATAGGTCCCTATCACACGTAACGGTTAGATTCTTTTTCTTTTTCCAACGGTTTTTTAATACCAAACACCTAGTTCTTGTTTCCAAAGTCTCCAACTCTTTCCTAACACTATCAATATCATTCCAAAACTATTTTAACAAGTGTAAATACTCTAAAAAAACAAATTACAAAATCAAATCTCTCAAATATTAAAGCTATCCTTATTTTTTGCATTATTTTTGTTCAACTTCAATTTTTTTTTTTGGATTAAATCCATTTCTAATATTGAAAATTTTATGTTTTCAATTTATTTAGATATAAAAGAGTTTCACTGAGCTTGCATTTGATTTTTTTTAAGTGTCTATTTAGTTTTTTTCAAGCTCATAGAGCCACACTCACCAAAACTATCTCTCTTTTGGTTCACCTTCTGTATTCTTTGATTTTCATCTTGCAAATCTATTTTTGTTGATTTAAAATCAACATATATGTTTTGCTTAAGGTCTTAAGAGTTCAGCAAAAATTTTACTTTAATGTTTAAAAATTCAAAACATTTTTTTGAGGTTTAAGAATACAAAACACTTAAAACTGTCTAGTTTTTGTAAAGCTCTTTTGTTCACTTTAATTTTTGGTTTTAATTAGTTTTTACGCCTACAAATTTATTTTTTTTAGTTTATTTAAGGTCCTACGAGTGTGCTAATATTTCTGTTTTGATTTTTAAGCCATTATATTGTGTGTTTAAACTCATTTTTCAGATTACCTTAAAGTTGTCCAGGTATAAAAGTTTCTATTTTATTCTTGATTTTAATCCATTTAGTTGATTAAATCTAATTATTTGATTCATTAATCACTTTTTTGGTGGATCAATTTAATAGTTTATGATCTACTGATTTATAATGAGACTTGACATACTATTTGTTTATCTCTAGAAAATTCAATATTAATTTTATTGTATGAGTATTAGAGAAATACCATATAAGGTGTGCATTGGTGACTTAATTAGGGGTACTAATTTGTGTTGATTATTATTGAGATCATAGGCTACTCTTTGGCTTTAAAATAAATTTGATCTGTTGCTCTTGGCCTATAGAAAACAAGTTTTGAATTGTGCAATCATTGAATGTGAATTAGATTGATTTATGCCTTGTATGTGCATTAGAGATTGCATTAGCATTGCATTAGTTATATTTGAGCCCTTATCTTGCATTTTTTTTATCAAGGTTTGATAAGCTATATAAGCTTGAGTTGAGGCTTTGGTAGCCTAAGTTAGGGGCTATTTTGTGGTACAAAAATTGTGTAATTTGGTTGTATTTGTAAGGGTTACTCTTTACCCATTAGAAAGGAATATTGATAGGTTCTTCTTAACCTTATAACAAGATTGTCATAGGTACCCCTTAACCTTAGAACAAGATTGCGATAGGTTCCTTTTAACTCTAGAACAAGATTGTATTAGGTTACTCTTCACCTTATAGTAAGATTGTTAAGGTTGCTCTTGGCTTTAGAATCAAGATTATTGTAAAGGTTTCTCTTAGTCTTAGAAACAAGATTATTTTAAGGATTACTCTTCACCCAATTAAAGTAAGATTAGTTCCTTAATGAATTTCCAACAAGTATTTGGAGAGAGGATGTAGTCTATCTTTAGGGTAGGCGAACCTCTATAAATCTTAGTGTTTATCTCTTCCCTTATCTCTTTATATTTGTGCATTGGTGTTTGCTCTATTATTGGTTGAATTTTTAATATTAACATAAAATTTGGCATATCAGTTAGGTTGGATTTTGGATAGATAATTCATTTAATTGAAATTAACTTAAATTGTTTAAAGTGTTTTAAATTTGCTAAGAAATTTTTTAAATACCCAATTCACCCTATCTTTTAGGTGTCATAGGGCTTATAAGTGGTATTAGAGATTTGGTCTCATATTTGCATAATTTCTAAAGAAATTGTGAGTAAAGAATAAAAATGACACCTTGTTTTGGTCAAGAGAATTTGGATATTAATAAGCCACCATTTTTTATGGTAATGACTTCTTAATTTGGAAAATTAGAATCAAAGTTTTTATTATAGGTTAAGATTTTTACTTACGGGATTTTATTTCTAATGGCCCTCATGGATGTTCAAATGAAGAAAAATTTGTTTCCTTAAATGAAAAAATCGTACTTATTCTTCATGATGCATTCGATAAGTGTATTTTTTATAAAGTATCCATGTGCAAATCTGCTTTTGAGATTTGGTATAGGTTGGAGCAAATATATGTAAAAGGCATTGAAGACAAAGAGGTGAAGGAAGTAGGAGAAGCTAACTAAGGGGAAGATGTTTCACACTCATGCCCTATGGTCTTTGTGGAAGAAGCTCCATCTTTATCAAACATTTAAAAGGAAATTAATTAGATACTTTCCAGCTCCAATTGAAATGATGTTGAAAACAATGTTGAATTGATGAAATTTCATTTGATGAATTAGATGAGGTTGTAAAAGCTCTTAAAGTGAAAAGGAAAAAGATTTCTTGCAAACATAAGCATGTTGCAAAAATTTTGAATGATTGTATGATTGAAAGTGATAAATTAGCAAATGTGAATGATTATTTGAAAAAAGAATTGGATGAACGTTTGTAAGAGAATGAGAAATTAAAAGATGAATTGCATGACATGATAGAATCCAAGAATGGATGCATGTTAAAAATTGATAGATTGCAGAATGAAATGAATGTCATGTTAGATTCTAAGAGAGTGGATGTTAACATACATGAAAATGAGCATAAGTTATTACATGAAAATGAATCCTTGAAAAAGGAAGTAGAAGCCCTTAAAGAATCTTTATCTAAAATCATAAAGGGCAAAGAGAAATTAGATTGCATGCTAAGAGGTCAAAAGAGTTCCAATGATAGATATGGTCTAGGTTTTGTTAATGTAAATACTTTTTAAAATGCTAAAACTAATTTTGTAAAAGGCAAAAGCTTACATGATGAAATTTTACCTAAGCCCTCATTTAATAATGGTGAATCATCATCAAAAGCCCATAATAGGCCATCTCTTAAGAATGTTGCATCTTCATCTAAATTACTTACTAAGAAGAGTAATTATGCATTCATATATGCATTCATTTCAAAGGTAAGCAAGAATGTGCATCAAGGTAAAAATAGACATAATTTCTTTAAGAATGCACAACCATCTCACATAGTTGCATTTGGTCCCAAAAAGGGAAAAGAGGTCATAAATCTTCTCATGTTTCTAATGTACATGTGCATAATCCTAGGAATGGGTCATATTTACATATTAAAAGGCAATTTTGTCAAAGAAGTGACATACATACATCTAGGCCTCAAGATAGGCATCAAGTTAGGAAATTTGACTTTAAATTTGTGGGAAATTATTTCAAATGGCTCTAATTCTTTCTTTAATGATCAAGAAGTTGATTCTTTGAATGAAAAGGCCATTCATATCATATATGATGTATTTGATAGGAACGTTTTTGATAAAGTGTCCATATGCAAATTCGCTTTTGAGATTTGGTATAGGTTGGAGAAAATATATGTAGAACGCAATGAAGACAAAGAGGTGAAGGAAGTAGAAGAAGCTAAAGAAGGGGAAGAGGTTTCAAACTCATGCCTTATGGTCGTTGTGGAAGACGCTCCATCTTCATCCATAATTTAAGGAAATCAATAAGGTACTTTCTAGCTCCCATGCAAATCATGATGAAAATAATGCTGAATATGATAAATTTTCATTTAATGAATTAGTTGAGGTTGCAAAAGCTCCTAAAATGAAAAGGAAGAAGCTTTCTTCTAAATATATGAATGTTTTGAAAATTTTGAATGATTGTACGATTAAAAGTGATAGATTAGTAAAAGTGAATGATTGTTTAAGAAAAAATTTTGATGAATGTTTGCATGATAATTTGAAATTAAAATATGAATTACATGACATGTTAAAATCTAAGAATTGATACATGTTAGAAATTGATAGATTGAAGGATAAGATGAATTCCATGTTAGATTTTAAGACTATGGATGTTGGCATACATGATATTGGGCATAAATTGATGCATAAAAATGAATCCTTAAAAAAGGAAGTAGAAACCCTTAAAGAATCATTATCTAAATTCATAAAGGGCAAAGAGACATTAGATTGCATGTTAAGAGGTTAAAAATGTTCCAACAACACACATGGTCTAGGTTTTGTTGATGCAAAAGCTTCTAAAGATGCTAAAACTATTTTTGTAAAGGGAAAAAGCTTACATGATGAAATTTTGCTTAAACCCTCATTTGATAATGTGCATCATTATCAAAAGCTCATATTAGGCCATATTTTAAGAATGTTCCATTTTCATCAAAATTGCATCCTAGGAAGAACAATCATGCATTCATATATACATCCAAATCAAAAGTTAGGAAAGATGTGCATATGGACAATAATAGGCATAATTTCTTTAGGAATGCACAACTATTTCATAATAATGCATTTTGGACCCATGGTAGGTAAAGATGTCCTAAATCCTCTCATGTTTCTTTTTTTTTTTTAAGTTGTTCACAAAGTTATGCCTGAAAATATTATTCAATTCATCAATGACAATGATGTAGTTTATAAAGCTACTGGGAGGAAGTTACAGTATACATATAACTCTTGTTTTTAGACTTTATATGATGTTCATTATATCGATTTGATGTTGAAAAATATTGGATATGGTAAATATTTACCTATGATAGAGAAGACTAAATTATAAGTAAAGAAGATGACTAGATTCATTTATAATTGTGCATAGGGGTTAAATTTGATGAAGAGATAGTTTACTGGTGGGAGGAACTTTATATTGCCTTGCAATTACTAGATTTACCATCAACTTTTTGTCACTATAGAATCTTGTGATGTGGAAGAAAGAGATGTTTTCGAGTGATAGGTAATTAGCTTCTCAACATATTAAGTCTAACACCGAATTGGAGATTTCTTCTGTTACACTTGAGGATAAGAAGTTTTAATCGAACTGTCAGTTTTTTATTAGATTTTGTGAGCCTTTGGTTAAAGTGATTGGTCTAGTAAATAGTGATGATAAGTCCACAATGAACTTTTTATATGATATTATAGAGAGGGTGAAGGAGGTTATAAAAGCAAACTTGAAGAACATAGCTTCTCTTTATAGGCCTTTCCTTTTTATGATTAATGATAGATGAAAAAACTAGTTATACTCTCCATTATTTTCTGCTAGGGTATTCCTCAAACTAAATGCCTATTTCAAATATGATTATGTGAAAATAGTTGAAATTGCTAGGGCAATGTTGATCTCCATCACTACTATTGTTGGTCATGAGATGATGTAAGACATCTTCAACTCACAGATGAAGGTATATAAGGATGTTGTTTGTGATTTTGGGATGCCTATATTAGTACAGTAAAGGGAGAAGTGTAATTCAAGTATATATTTCTTTACTTATATCACTTACTTAACATTAATTATTACTTCGTTTTATTTATCAAATTTTCTTTGTTTGTCTTACAATTGCTTAGCGGAACAAGTTTAGCAATGATGTTCTATAATTACAAAGACATGCAATTAGTATTTTTAGTCAATGTATGAGTGCGAGCTCATCCATTTTAAAAAGAGGAATAGATTAGAGTACAAGAGATTGAATGATTTAGTATATGTGAGATATAATTTGAAGTTTCAAAAGAGGTATATATTTTTATTGTTATCAACATTATGTTGAATAAAATTTCTGGAATCTAGTTAGTAATTGAATTTTATTTATTTATTAGGACTCTAAATATAAAAGTTGATTCTTTAAGTCCTATTTCCTTATATCATAATGGTATTTGGCAAATCAAGTTTTTGAGGAGCCAAGTTTTTTAGATGAGAGTGACTTGGAAGGAGATATTGATTAGGAAGGTATAAACATATCATTTGGTGCAGTGAAATTAGATGATAGTTATAAGCAACATCCTCTCAATAATGAGGACTTTGTGCCAGATGATAAGTGGATCCAATTCTATTTTAGCAAATATCATCCTAAAGAATGAAAATTCGTGTATTTTTATATTTTTCTTCTCTTTTTTATTTGTATTTTATGCATATGTTAAATTTTATATATGATAACTATTGATAATTTTTATTCAAGTCTCAATTATACTTTATGGAGTTCCTGTATTGGATAGTGATCTTAACTATATCATTTATTATTATTAGGCCTATATGGCACCTAAGAGGGGGTGAATTAGGTGATAAAATTTCTTTAACAATGAATCAAATGTTGTAGATGGATAATGCTCATAAAGCGAAAAAAGTATAAAAAATTAAAAGAGTGTAAAGAATAAATACACTGGTAATTTATACTAGTTCAAAGTAGTTCACTTATCCCTACATCTAGTTCCCAACATAACTTGTTGAGATGATTTTATTCAAGTAGTTAAGAGTTACAATGTACAAGATCCTTTTTATGGCACAAAGATAATCTTCTCTTGATCTTTTTCTAATGCTAAAGAATAACTTTACAATCTCACCAAAAACAACACTCAAAAGTGTCTTACTCGAGCCCACTTTGATGTATCTAAGAAGGTCATATAAACAATGAATAAAATGAATTCACACAGCCTTAACACATAAAAATCATATAAACCCACTTAAGATGATCGAAATAATTGTAAGAACACTTAGAAAATAATAATCTACACACACAACTATTAAAAACACCTATTTATACTAACAAACTCATCCATTACTATTGTACAATGGATATATTAACGTTAATAATCATTAAATAAGTTATTGTTACAAAATATGACCGTTCCTTATTTCAAGCTTTGCTTTTGTAACTATCAGTTGACCGATAGACTACATTCAATTGACCATTCTCAAATTCGATAGACCTTTCTCAAATTCAGTCGACTTATCCTTGCAATTTGATCAACTGACCTATACAGGTCAAAAACACTTTAATCCGAACAACGCAAACTTAGTACGTGATAAACCAATCCAAAAAACTAAACAACTTATTAAAATTTTATTTTCCTTTTTTTCAATACATGAAAATTGTTTAATCTTATTGATCAATTAATTCATCAAGAGATTATTCACACATATATAAAATAAACACATAAGTTCTCTTGATTATGTGCCTACATGGATTTTAAAAATTATGTATATAAGTATGCATAAACAAGCCTCTTGAATAATAAAAAACGAGCCAAATAAACTTACAATAAAAATCACATCAATAAACCTATAAAACTTGACTCATCTCTTCAATGATTAGAGTTTTTACATGGATCTCCATAAATTCTGAGACTCTTTAACCGAGTATACTCCAACTTCTTCCATATACCTATCTTTCAATATATTTAAACATTCCATTAATACTAAAATTGTTTTGTCATCATCAAAATAAGATGGAACCTCCCTTCGTTCAACAATCTCTCCCTTTTTGTTGATGATAAAATCATGTGATATTGTAAACAGTAAGCTTATTAATTAAATATCACATGATCATGTTTTAAAACTCCCTTTAAATCAAATAAGAATTCAAGGTTCATAACAATTATTGATTTTAAGTCCAACTCTCCCTCAATTCATGTACTAAGTGACAAAAATTACAAAGAATCATAATATCACAACAAAAATTACAAAGAATCACAATATCACACACTTCTCCCCCTTTTTTAGAATCAGCACAAAAGCATAACCATATGGAGAAAACAAATTAAACTTGAAAAAGACATACATCATAAGGAATGACCATATATCATGCCAATTTCTCTTTTAATGATGCAAAAACAATTTTATATAAGGATGTATGGAAAAATCTCTGCTAATTAATGAAAAGTATCAACAAACTCAAGTTCGATATCATTATTTTGAACATGATCTCTAATAACATAATAACAATTTTCCATACACTTAATCCTAAAATATTGAATGAGATTCTTAGTTAAATAAATCGTGCTAGTGTTATCACATATTATTGGAATTTTGTTAAGGACTAAATCATAATTTCTTAGTTTTTTTAATCTAAAACACAAAAATTGAGTGTAATAACTTTCGATAGCTATATGTTCAGCCTTTACTATAGATAACGCTATAGAATTTTGCTTTCTACAAAACTATGAAACTAATGCATTACTTAAGAAATGACATGCACCAGATGTGCTTTTTCTATCTAACAAATTTGTTGCATAATCAGCATCTGAATAAACAACCAATTCTAGATATGCAACCTTAGGATACCAAAGACCTAAATGCAATGTATCACTCAAATATTGCAAAATACGTTTAACAGTTAATAAATGAGATTCTCTAGGTGTGGATTGAAATTGAGCACTCAAACAAACACTAAACATAATATCAAGTCTACTAGCAATTAAATACAATAACCTACTGATCATATCTCGATATTACTTGAATTCCACTTCTTTACCTTTTTCATCTTTATTTAATTTGATAAAAGTACTCATTAAAATTCCCAACGATTTTATTTGATCCATGCCAAATCGTTTAAGTAATTCCCTTTTGTACTTGTCTTGTTTGATGAAAATATCATCCTTCATTTGTATGATTTGGAGTCCGAGAAAGATATTTAACTTTCACATCATACTCATCTCAAGATCTTTACTTATGCACTTAGAAAACTATTGATATAACAGCTCATTATTAGCCTTGAAAATGATGCCATCCACATAAATTTGAACAATTAATAAATATTTTTTTCTTACTTAGTATCAAATTTCCATTTTTCAAAACTATTTTTAAGCAAAAATGCACTTAGTTTATCATATCATGCTCTAGCTACTGTTTTAAAACCATATAATGCTTTAGATAATTTAAAAACATAATCAAGCGCATCATCTCTTTCAAAATCGAAAGGTTACTCAACATACACTTCTTCTTATATGAAACTATTTAAGAATACACTTTTAACATCCATTGGAAATGCCTTAATAGCTTCTAATCTAGCTACATAAGTAAAAGTCTCATCATAATCTATTGCTTCTTTTTTGTTATAGCCCTTATATACTAATCTTGCCTTGTTTCTAATAATATTTCCTTGTCCATCTAATTTGTTCTTGAATACCCATTACGTACCATTTATCGGATGATCTTTAGATTTAGGCACTAAATTCCAAACCTTGTTTCTTTCAAATTGGTTCAATTCTTCATTCATATTCAAAATATAATTTTCATCATCTAAGGTTTCTTTAGTATTCTTAGGTTAAATTTTTAAAATAAATACAAGATACTATAAATTAAAATAAGATTGAGTAGTTACCCCTTAGTTAATATCACCTATTATTTGATTGGAAGGATGATCCTTTTTGTATCTCTAATCTATTGGTAGCTCTCCATCTCTCCTTTCTTCACTTAGTTCAACGACTTGCTCTTGAGATGTTTGTCCTTCATTTTCAAGTGATAGGTTCTCTAAGTTCGTGGATAAATCTGTATCATCATTCTTAAATGCACTCTTTCTTTTTAATGAGTTAGTTTCATCAAATACAATATGTATAGATTCTTCTACAACATAAGCGTTTTTTTTTTAAATCTCTCTATGCTTTACTAATCCATAAATCCCCTAAAAAGATACCTTTATTTGTTTTGGAGTCAAACTTACACAAGCTATCTTTAGTATTTAAGATTTATCATTTACAGCCTAGTATCTTAAAATGACTAATTTTAGGTTTCTTACCATTCAAATTTTCAATAAGAAGTTTTATCTATTTTGTATCTAATGTTCACCCTGTTAATAATATGGCATGCACATATAACGTTTCGGCCCAAAAATACTTAAATAAATCGAATTCATTAATCATTGTTCAAGTAATTTCTTATAAAGATCTATTATTTCTTTCTTTCTACAATACCATTCTGTTATGTAGTCCTAGGTGCAGAAAAATTATCCGACATGCCATGTTCATCACAAAAACTATCAAATATGTCATTGTTAAATTATTTACCATGATCACTTCTAATAAATCTAATGGACAAGCCTTTTTCATTTTGCATTTTGTTTGAAAAAAATGATTTAAAGCATTCATCTTTTGTACTTAAGAACAAAACCTATGTAAACCTACTAAAATCATCAACTATAACTAATGCATATGATTTATCACCTAAACTACCAAACAAATCCATATGTATTACTCAAGAGATCTAAAAGACGTTATGAATTTTTGTTTTAAAAAGAGCTTCTTACTTGCTTTCCCATTTGGTATGTACCGTAAATTTTATCCTTTTTACACTTCATATGTGGAAGTCCTCTTACAAGTTGTTTTAAGTTTAATTTCGATAGGAAATCTATACTTGTATGTCCAAGTTGTCTATACCAAATCTAAGCGCATTCACTTAAAGAAATAAAGCATTTATTCTCAAGGTTAATCACTTTATATAAATCAACAATATATATATATATATTTCTCTTTTTCCTAAGAAAATAGTATTACTAGTTTTTAGATAATACATTCATCTCTTATAAAGTATACTTTATAATCTTTATCATATAATTGATGTATATTTAATAAATTATGCTTCAATCCTTCAACAAGTGGGATGTTCTCAATTAATGGATAGCTATCCTTACCCACTTTTCCAATGTCAATTATCTCACCTTTGGCATTGTCACCGAATGTGACGGATTCTTCATCCTTTGTTTTGAAACAGATGAATTATGAAGGGTCACCAGTCATATGTCGTAAGCATCTATTGTCAACATATCACTTGTTTCTTCTCTTGAAAACCTACAAAGTACAAAGCCATATATATTTAGGTACTTATCTCACTTTGGGTCCTTGAATATTAGTGACATACCTGAATCATCCTTTTAGCTATGATATCGCTCTATTCTATCAAATTTTGAACAAGAATTGAAAAAACATAAAATTAAGGGTTAAAAGGTTTGGAAAAAACTATGGCAGAATAGAAAAATGAAAGACAAACAAAATGAATTATGAAAAATTAAAAAAAACTTAATAGAGTATCGGTTAGATGAATTATACATATTGGTCGATCAACCTTAGTTAGGTCTATCAGTATGCTGATTCGGTCAACCAAACTAAAGTGATTGATGACTAAACCTACACTTTTTCGAAAAACAAGTTCAGTCCTTACAAAATATAAGATAGTCATGCGTAAAGAAAATTTAACAAACTTTTGGAACCTAAATCATTTTTGTTCTTTGAACATTAAGTCTTTCATATCCATGTGATAAATCATTTAAACGATTATAGTAGAAATATAAAACATGACCATAAAATTTACAATATGAGTAGAGTAAGGGATTATAAAACATTTCTAAAAACATTTCTTGGTCTAAAATCATTAAGAACTCTTTGAAAATTTTATTTAGGTTGAACAAAAGACTTTCTATTTTTCACTTGACATTGAGAAAATTTCTTGGGTCTTAGAACATGAATACATAATGTGGTCTACTAGATGCATCTTGAACATTTTTAAGAGAACTTTCATCTTCTAAAGTCTTTCATTTTAAAAAATAGTTTTTCTAGTAAAAACTCCATTATTATATCCTAATCCATGTTTATCATTTTCTACTTTTTCAAAACTTAGTAATGTTTTTAATATCTCCTTTCCCTTAGTAAATTTTGCAAGTGATTCCTTAAGGGATTCTTCCTCTTTCTTTAAGATTCTATTTTCATTTACTAATTCATCATTATCTATGTTAACTAAATCCATGTCTTTCCTAAGGTTTTGATTTTCCAATTTGCACTCGTCTAATTCTCCTAGAGTTTTCTTTTGTTTATCATACAACTCTTTATTCTTTTTAGTCATTTCTTCTATATGCTCCAATATTTCTTCATAAGAGCAATCACCCTCACATTCATTTTTACTAAGTATTAAGGTTAGAGGAACTAACCTCATTACCATGAAGCATATGTTAGCCACTTCTTTTTCTTCAGAATCTCTTGATTTCCCTATGCAGCTTTTAATGCTTTCTTCGTTTTTGAGTCCCTCCTTTTGTTCTTCCTTCCTTACTTTTCTTTCTTCTTTTTCTTCTTCTTCCTAGAAGTATGTGCATTGTGATCTCAAATGGCTTTTTCACTAAATTCAATGTTATGTTAGTTAGTTTATTTTTCGAGAAGGACATACCTTTTCTAAGAAATGATGCATTCCTCATTAACTTTTTAAATCTCCACGTAATAAGAGCCAGTTCTTCATTTTTTCTTTCGAGTGATGATTCTTTGTTGTTGCTTCCCTCTTTTTTACATACTTTGAATACTACATTCTTTTTTCTTAATACATCTTTTTTCTTATTATATATCCTTCATTCTCATTTCATAGATTATTAGAGATTCGATTACTTCATTGAGAGGGAGGGCACTGAGATCCTTTTCTTCTTGAATTGATGTCACTTTTGATTCCTAAGACTTTGGTCTAACAAGCTCAATAATAGAATAGGTCTTACCGAGACCCTTTAGAGCACTTATAATATTATTGAAACGAGCATACATAGTGAACGTGTTTTCATCATGTAACATAAGAAAAAGTTCATATTGGTTAGTGAGCATGCTAATTTTAGTTTTTTTTCATCTGATTTGTGCCTTCATGAGTGATTTCTAAAGTACGTTAAATATCATACATAGAAATTCTATTGAATTCTTCCATACTCAATGCACAATACAAAATATGTATAACTTTGCAATTTAAAGAAATTAACCTTTGTTCTTCATTGTCCTACTTGTTTTCTTTCTTAAATACTCATTCATTTGCTACAAGTTTGGTGGCTATCTGAGTTTTTGTGACATAGCAACCCATAAGTTTACATTATACTCTTCCAATACAAGTAGTTGTTTCCATCAAAATAAGGAGCCCTATGAGGATTATGTCGTTTTAATCTAGATGAGGGGGCAAGACTATTTATCATGTGTGTCATATGGTCTTTTCTCACTAATTTGTTGGAATTAAATCTTGTGTAAGACCTACTTTGATACAAATTGTTAGGCGTATATCACACTTAGGGGTGAATTAGGTGATGAATTTCTTTAACAATGAATCGAATGTTATAACTAGATAATGCTCTTAAAATTAAATAAATAGAGCAAATTAAGTACAAAAAATTAAAAGAGTGTAGAGACGAAATACACCACCGATTTATACTAGCTTGGAGCTGTCTACTTGTCCCTATATTTAGTTTTTAACATAACTTATTAAGATGATTTGATTCAAGCAATTAAGAGTTACAACGTACAAGATCCTTTTTATGGCGCAAGAATAACCTTCTCTCGATCTTTTTCTAAGTCTAAAAAATAACTTCACAATCTCACAAAAGACAACACTAAAAAATGTCTTACTCGAACTCACTTTACTGTATTCAAGAGGGTCATATAAATAATAAATGAAATGAACTCACACAGCCTCAACATATAAAAATCACACAAACCCACTTAAGATGCTCAAAATAATTGTAAGAACACTTAGAAAATAATAATCTACACACATAACTCTTAAACACAGTTATTTATACTAACAAACTCATCCATTACCATTATACAACAAATATATTAACTTTAATAATCATTAAATAAGTTATTGTTGCAAAATATGACTATTCCTTATTTCACACTTTCCTTTCGTAACTATTGGTTGACCGATAAACTACATTCGTCCTACCATTCTCACATTCGATCGACCTATCCTTTTAATTCAGTCAACTGACCTATTAGGTCTAGAACACTTCAGTCCAAAGAATGCAAACTCAATAAATGATAAACTAATCCAACAAACCAAACCACTTATTAAATTTTCTTTTCCCTTTTTTTAATACATGCAAATTGTTTAACTTATTAATTCATGCAACCTTAACTAATCAATTAATTCATCAAGAGGTTACTCACACATACACACAATAAACACATAAGTCCTCTTGAATATATACCTATATGCATTTTCTAAATTATGTATTCGAGAGTGCATAAACGAGCCTCTTGAATAACCAAAAATGAGCCATTAAAACTTATAATAAAAATTACATCAATAAACCTATAAAATTTGATTCATCTCTTCAATGATTAAAGTCTTTACATATGATCTTCATAAACTCCAATTAAGTTATGAGACTCCTTAACCTAGTATACTCCAACTTCTTTCATATATCTTTCTTTCAATACACTTAAATATAACATTAGTACTAAAATTATTTTGTCATTATTAAAAGAAGATGGAACCTCTTTTGATTCAACAATTATTCTATGTATTATTCTTATTATATGATATTAGGATAAACCTGATTATGATTTTATGATTAGAGGTCATTATTCAATAATGTTTTGATTTAATGATCTTCAGTGACATGATTTAATATGGATTGATGTTCTGTTATTTTTATTACATTATAATTAGATTAATATTTATTTGAGAAATAGATGAAAATTAGTATTGATAGGAATGAAGAAAATAATTATTTGTTATATATTGTTACTATTCCATAATGTTTTAATATATTGATAATAAGTTATGATGATTTGATGATGGTTCTCTTTATTATATTAATTTAGGTTGTAATTTATTTGAAAGATATGTAAAACTTAATATCAATGGGTATTAAATTATATTATATTTATTGTAAAAATTGAATATTTAAGACATATCAAAATTATGTTTGTTGGAAATATATTAAAAAAGACAAGTACTACTTCGTTGGCATACTTTTTAAATTTTTTTCTAAAGTGTGCAAAGTTGCAAACCTTCGTATGAGGTCTCAAGGTTAAGAGCTACCTGATATTAATATCACCTTTGTAGACAATTTAAGACACTTAAATATGGGCTTCTTTTACATAGGCTCAATGAATCATTTATGCTATATCTTAACATACTTGGACTTATCCAACATTGTGTCGGGCCTAGTGGACTTATGAAATCATTTGGATTTGAGGCTACATCACGCACCACTGCACATCAATTTTACTATAGATTGTTTTTCAACGAGAAGCAAAGATAAAAACTAAAAACTAATATAGACTCTAAAATTTTAAATAATATATAAGTCAGATCTTAACATTTTTAAATATTAAAAATATTAATATTTTAAAAATATTTTAAATATTTAAAGTTTGTAAAATATTTTAAAACAACTCTCTATTAACTTTCTGTATAAAAAAATGTTAATTACCACATGACATTATGCTAATGTTTTTAAGGATTAAAAAAGAACTTTTTCATTTAACAAAATTCAAAAAGAACTTTAAATTTTAAAAATATTTAAAAACAGCCCTCTATTAATTTTCTATTAGGAAAAACATTCACTGTCACGTGTCATTCATTGAACAAAAACTATGAGAATTATACTGTCATGTGGCAGATACATATAGGTTATGTGTTAGACATATACATACCATGTGGCATATGGGTCTCATGTATTTTTACATCTAATTAGTAAGGACACGATTGTAGAGTCGACATCTCATAGCCGGCCTAGTCCAATCCTTATAAAATAATAATAATATATTATAAATAATATATATACATATGTATAGTATATTATTATTATATTTCCTGTAGGCCATAGATGGTATGGTTCGTAGGCCATCTAGTTTTTCCAAATTAGTGATTGCCACATGACATATGGCCCATAATTTTTTTTAGCTAATTAGTGGTTGTCATGTGGCTTTATCACTGCACCCTATATTTATTTTCCTTCTCCTCTCTATAGCATAAAATTTTGTCATCATCAACTTCGGTACCACCTTTTCAACAACAAACAAAGCCTTGCACATCACTCCAACTATCTATTGCATGTGTCTGGATCTCTACACTAGCAAAGATTAGATTAATGCTATTCATTTCTACACCTCGACTTTTCAACACTTGATCTTCAATGCCTTCTTATCCTCGAATTCCAAGTCTTTATGCATAGAGACTCTAACTAGACAAGATATGTTTGCTTTAAAATAGATAAGCATCAAGGACCCAAAAGGAGTCTACCAAAAAGCATTTAAACTATTAGTTATTAGAGTAAAAGGGAAACGGTTACCGTTTAATAATGAGATTTTTAACTTTATATTCTCGGGTAATGAAAGGTTTAAGAAGGGGTCTCAATTATAGAAGTTGGCATCAAAGATCATACAGATGTTGAAACTTGTTAATCCTATATGGAATTTAAGAGGGAGATGAATTAGGTGTTTAAAAAATTCTTCTAAGTTATACAATTCTAACTTTATCAATTTATTCTAAATTAAGAATCTAAATAATAAGTCTAATTCACCAAATTAAACAATCATAATAAAATAAATGCATAAAAGTAAAAGAATAAGGGAAGAGAGATACAAATGATTTATCATAGTTCGAAGCGGTCCACTTGCTTTTATGTCTAGTCCTCAACAACACTTACTGAGATTTTTACATTATTGTAGTAAAGAATACAATGTTAATATTACAATCCTTTTTTAAGGCTCAAGAGGTAACCTGTCACTCTTTATTTGAAGGTTAAAGAATAACATATTAATCCCTTTTCTAAGATTAAAGGAAAACCTCACAACAGTCTTCTTTTATAGCTAAAAAATAACCCTATTCTTTTTTGCTACTAAAAAATAATCATTACATAAATACTTCACAAATTCACTTCTTACAAACACCCTTCTCACAATATCATCTTATAAAAATAGTCACTCTTATCTTACCAAGATGTATAAGGGCTCACTATAAATTTGTATATAAACATGCAACACAAATACCCATAAAATATAATACTTATATGAAAACTGTACCAAAATACTCAAGATTGCTCAAACACTTTATAAGATTGATTTCAATGCTTCTTCTTAATAAAAACCACACAAACAACATATATTCATACCCATCTTAAGGTTTACCAGTCATTTATAGCCGTTGTAAAAATTAGCCATTACAAAAATTAACCGTTAACAACACTAGTCGTTACAAAAATTAGCTATTTGTAGTTGTTGCAAAAACTAGCAGTTACAAAATTAGCCTTTTATATTGTTTCATTGCATTTTCGCTGAGATCGATTAACTGATGTCTAGTCGATCGATATGCGTACATTGTCGACCGATCCCACCTGGGTTGATTCTTTGGCCTAATTCAGCCCAAATTAATCGAAACCTAGCCCAAATCATATCTTAACTCAGTCCAACATATTTTAACGCATATCCAATTAATACTAAATATTTCTTAACATATTTTACATAATTCATAAACTTAACATAATTAAATTCATCCAATTTACCAAATTGCCTTAACACTTTAATCTAACCAATTTTAATCATAACTTAACAGTTAATCACATACATAACCAATATTCCAATACATACAATTTTAATCCAAATCACAATTCCATACAACATAGCTGACTTAGTCATGTCATACCCATTTAACCAATTCATCAAATAATTAATCATAGTAATTTATTCGTGCATTTATACCAACTTATTCATGCAACACTAAACATGCATTCATTCATATGCTAAGAGGATTTTCACACACATCAAACATATACAACACCTCTTGATTATACATCATATATGCAAATACTAAATATAAATGCATATGTATGATTGATCCCTTTCAACACTATAATAAGACTAAGAAAATATTTATACAAACTTACTCACATAGTTACTCACATAGTTACTCACATAACAACCTTCTAAATTTTACTCTTGAACTTGATTTTTCTTCCATCTTCATCATTAAGTTCAATTTCAATGCTTCTCTGCTCTCTTGGTCTTGATCCAACTCCAACATGCTTCAACATAAACTTGAAACATGTTCTTTAACTCAGAGGCTCCATAATCATGCACTTCAAGTCTTCACTATAAAATTCAAGACTTGTTCTTCATCAAATCTATTTTAACAAACAATAAACTCCACAAATATATTAGTAAAACCATTGTATCATTATCAAAATAAAGATGGAACCAACCATTGGTTCAACAAAACTACAAGGGTTTCTGGGGGTCCACACAAGAGCAACTACAGATACTTATACTTTCAATTTATTCATTAGTTTATTCAATTCTTACAAAGTTATCAGATCACGTGAAATAGACAATTATGATTGTTTGATACCTTCAATTAGAGAAATAGTTTGCAAAAGAAGAGAGAATTCCTAACTTATTGTAATGAAGAAGAAGAATTCAATGGCAGTTTAAGGTCAGCTTTTGATTTCTATTTTTTATTTTATGTATTTTTATTGATTTTAATGTGCTATTTTGGTTTCTATATATATTTTTAAGTTTTCGTGTTGTATTTGTGTATTGTTTATTTTTATTTTTATGCTGCTTGTTTAGTTTTCGTATTTAAAAAATAGAAATAGAAAATATAAATAAAAAAAATACAAATAGGCCCTTAATAAGTAAGTACCAAAATAAATGTTGACAAAGGAACTTAGAACAATCAAAACGAGGTTATTTTTTGCCATTGAAATTTTCTGTTTAATAAACAAGAAAATGACACCATTTATACTGTTAAAGAGGGAAAATGTAGAAGGTTCTAATTATCATGTGGCAGTTACTGATTAGGTAAAAATTTGTGGATTCATATTCTACGTGACATACACGTGTTTGCCACTTGGCCTACTTGTGCCTATCACGTGACGATATGTGCTTCAAAAGTTTTTGGCCACTGATTAATGTCATGTAGTAATTAACGTATTTTCTAATAGAAAGTTAACAAATGATTGTTTTTAAATGTTTTATAAATTTTAAGGTTCTTTTAAAGTTTTTAAAGTGTGGGAGTTCTTTTTGAATATTTAAAAATGTTAATAATCTAACTTGTATATTGCTTAAAATTTTGGAGTCTATATTGCCTTTTTTACCAAGCAATATAAATTGAGTTTTCAACCACATTCCAAGTGTGTGTATATATATAATCAAAACAAGTTAAAAATATTAATGTAGAACTAATTTAAAAAGAAAAATAAAATAAAGAAAGAAAAAGTCTTGAGTGGAAAACATATAGCTTACGGTGTAGGATTTTTTTTATCTCTTGGCAAATTTTCTAACTAATTATTGCAATCAACTGTCATAATTAAGCTTTGACTTCGAATTAATAGAATAGATTTTCCTTATAATAGATCACCATTGGGAATCTCTTGCTAATATAATAAAACCGATAATATTTTCTTTCATTCAAAGTCAAAGGCTAAAGAAAAGAGACAGTCAATGCCTCAAATAGAAAGAAATGAATTTCAAGCGTCGAAAAAGAAAGAAAAGATGAGGAATGTGCTTTTCCTCGAAGAGATTTTATTAAGTAAACAAAAATCAAAATTACTTTACATGGAGAGAATGGAGTAAGAAGTAAAGGAAGACAACGGAACAAAAACAATGCTGTCCTCTTACTTAATCTACTTTTAAAAGCATAAAAATAGATGCAAGTATACATTAACTCAGATGACAAATCGTGGATAACAGATGATCAGCAACTTCCATCAAGCGTAGGCCAACGGTGACCGTTGATAAGGGAATACTCACACTAACAACGAATAGCATAAGAAGAGCCATGGAGGGCCTGCTATTCATCAGACCCGATTGGAGATACCCAACAAACTTACACACAGACTCATCGTAGCTGGCATAACACTGCTTCTCCCATTCCATCCACTCCACCGGAGGCTCGTAGTTTCTCTCTATCATTTTCATTTCATGAATACGTTTCCTTAGCACTATCATACTCTCATCCACTATCGATTTTCCTGCATTCCTCCGGAAACAAGAGTTGTAGTTGTCTCTTCTAGCTGCAGAAATCATACCACCGGTAGGCCTTTTCTGTTTCCTGTCATACTCAGATCTCATTTTCTGCAAATGAAATTTGCTTGAAGTTGAAGGAAATGGCAGAAAAGGAAGTGCTGACGAAGAGCAAACCTTGGTTGATTCCATTTTAACTTTTGCGAGAACAACTGAATGAAAAATTTTCTTAAATGGTACTGAAAGCTTTTGGCTCTGTGTATTTATAGAGACATGGATCTCAAACAACTAGAAGCCTTATTGGGTAACCGACACGTGTTCACTTCATGCATCCAAGAGTAAATTTTCTAATATAATTTGGGAAGCTGATTATTGCTAGGTGTCTGTTCCTGATTGGCTTCTTGCAGTTCGTTTATAATTAAGGTCGGCGGCTTTACATGTTTAATAATTGCTCAGGCAGTTAATTAAATTATTATTTTATCAGGACAATTGCAGAACAATGACACGTGGTAGGATAGATTACCAACATCTGGCAGATCTATATTGACTTATTCCACAATGTTTAAATCCCAGTACCACGTTCCAGGATGGCAAACATTTCAAACACCTAGTTTAATAAAAATAATTGCTAATTCTGCTAGAGATATTCTTCTTATTATCTAGCTAATAAAATGAACAACAATCTAGGATTAGGAAGATCATATATTTGATCAACCATCGATGATCTGATCACTTTCCAGAATCAAAATGTATAGTATATAGTTGTAGAGTTGTTGAAACAGCCAAGTCAGTACGAAAACATTGATGCAGAGTACAAAAGTCGAGAAGGGCTTTAGCAGGGGAAAGAACAGATCAAATTAAAGACATTTTAACCTAAGCTCCCCCTTAATATATGCAATCAAAGCTTCTCCTAAGTTCATGCATTTTGGTATTTTAGACTCCCCCTTAGTATATGCATTGACATAAAACATATGTAGGAGTAATTAGTCATTAAAGAAACACACATGGGCATGTACCCTTAATGATTAGTCTCCATGTTAATGATCAATATCACATAAACACACTAAATATCACACATATTTCTATCCCTTTTTGACATCA
>JAOXYD010000002.1:12273194-12293482 GCA_028565735.1 Pinacopodium congolense
TTATTTTAAAGTGATTGGAAATAATATTGTTTTGATCTCGGTATTTAATGTGAGCAATGTCCATGGTGGAATAACGTTTTGAAAATAGTTTTTAGACATTATTGACATAATCAATTACTAATGAGAGAAATAGTATGATTAAATTCTAATAGAGTAAATACTAATTGTATAATTTATGTCTAATTGGAACATTGTATGATAAAATGATTGAATTATATGACAAAATCGTGTATGAATATACTAAGTTAAACCACTTTGAAATTCTTAACATTTGAGTAATTATGACATATTGTCAAATATCAATTTTAATCTATAACTATAAATTATTTAATTAAATAATTACAACATTTTAATTATGAATTTTAATTATAATTTATCATCATTTTAAATATATTACGAATTTAACAGGCCACTCAAAAAATCAATTAAAATAAAAAATAATCTAAAATTAAGTTAGAATGAATTTTAAAGTTTGAGAAATTTTAAAGATCAAATATATGATATTTGATTTTATTAAAATTAAATGTTAATTTCTAATGAAAATAAGGCTTTAATTGTAATTTATGTTTAAATTTAATTTAAAAGAAACACCCAGTTCTCCCCAGTTCTCCCTCTCTCTATGTATTTTTTTTGTGTGTATGTGTGAGTGAAGAAAGAAGACATTAGAGATAAGTTAGCTCTTCCTCTTCTAAAAAATTGAGTTTCTCCAAAATTTGATATTGGATACCTTTAAAAGTTAGATTGTGAACAGTTATGGTAAACAGATTCAAAAAAAGAACAAGATCAAGTAGAAAAGTTAAAATGAAGCCTCTTATTAAAAAAACTAGAAGAAAAGTTAAACTTAAGCCTTTTATTTAAAAAAAAAACTAGAAGAAAAGTTAAACTGAGGCCTTTTATTTTAAAAAAAAAAGAAGAAAAGTTAAACCGAAGCCTTTTATTAAAAAAAAAAAGAAGAAAAGTTAAACTGAAGCCTTTTATTAAAAAAAAAAGAAAGAAGAAAAGTCAAACTGAAGCCTTTTATCCTTCTTCGGTTTTGTTTCATGTTTAAAAAATCGTCAAAAAATTATAAGATGTTTCTATTACACTCATAATTTGATCATAATATATTTTCCAACAGTTTAGGTGTTATCTTGATGAAAAATTCAATTCACGGAAATGTCAATTCAGACTTCTTAAACTAATTAAAAGTGAAGTTGCCGTAACGTTTGATCCCTCAAATTGAGTTGTAAATATTCTTGCAAATATAAATGAGGATGAAGATGAGGATAATGATAAGGTTGTCGAAAGAATAAAGTTATTAGAGGGGATCCCTGGCCTGAATATGGTGAGAGATGGTCTATTAATAAGTCTATAAATACATCATCCCTGGACTGAACATGGTGAGAAATGTGCCTAATAGTGGATCCTTGATTAGATCATCGTTTGTGCGAGCATTCATGTTAATATGTGATTTCGCTTTTATGTAACATTGTAGACTTTAAGTTACAGGTATAATTAAAAATGATATAAGTGAACTAAAAAGGTTTGTGCCAATATAACATACGCCAAAAAGAGCAAAAAAGCTTGGGCACAAAATGAGTTTTAAAAGTACTATTTTTGCATCCCATTCCCAGGCCTTCTCCTTATAAGCTTTTATTATTTCTGCAACCTCCTCATCGGTACACACTGAAAATTCGCGTCTTTATTTGGGACCTCAAACGTCTTCACCTTCAATTCCTTCAACATTACTGTACGAGTCAAAGCTTGCATGATTTGAATTTCTCTAGCATGACAGCGCACCACTCACTTCCAAGCGTCTTCACAGACATCGAAGCCCCAAACTTTTTTTAACTTTTTTCTCTACAGCTCAAATATAATCTAACTGTGTTCTAATGTATACCAAGCATTCACACGAAATGCTAATAAGCTAGAGAGCAAGTAAATCGTACCATAAACTGCTCCACATAAAAACATACGGTAATCCTTGTAGATCAAATATTAATCTTACATCTTGACCCCCAGATGGACCAATTTCTGAGAGGTCGTTAAGCCATGATTTCTACTCCTTTCTCGGACAAATAAGAGATACAGTAGAAGCGATTCACCATGACTCGTAGTAGCAACGCGTTCTAAGCAGAAGGAGCTTCATTACATCCTGGATCATCCAGCACAACTACTGGAGCATACTGCAAAAGAACAGCTAGTAAGATGAGGTCAATAACCATAAAAGAGCGAGAAAGAAGAGATCTAAACTAACCTCATCATCTTCTTGAATGTATACGCCATCAGCATAATTGTTCTGCTGAAATTCCCATCCTAGGTTATTCTCAAGCAGTTCCTGAAGTTTCCTGACCTGCACGGTTTGGAAAAATAAAAATTGCATATAAGATTTCCCCTCAATTAAGTAAGCAATATACATCAACATTATAATTTCCAGGTTAGTTAACTGTACCCTGAAACCTTAACGGGCTTCACAAGTTTATCATTAACCCATCCTTTTGAGATTAAATATCAACTGAAGACCAAAAAAGAGTTTAACTTCACGCATACGGCGCAACCATTTTTAAGGAACCAAGCATACGAAGTCTTCTGATTATTGAATCCACTCAAAGCATCAATGTTATTATGCCAATTAAAGAAATAAACAAAACAACAAACCAACGCAACCTCTGAAGATACTTGTAAACTTAATATGGCAACAAAATTTATCGATGGATTTGTTTTTATAATCATATAGCTATATCTTTCAAAGAAAAACTGCGCACAATATAAGAATCCCCACCTATTAGCAAGATCAAATTACATCATTGATTTCTGACAATTGACAAGTGAGGTTTAAAATATAGAACAAAATTATTGCTAGAAAATTTAGGCTAATTAACACACCCATTCAAGAAGATCTCCATCAATTACTGAGGCATTTTGAACCAACAGAAAGAAATCCTGCAATTCCAACCACATTACCCATTAAGACATAATCTAAGACAAGGTGTAACCTATGCATGAGAGCCGTGTTATCATTATGACAAGTCAAGGAACGTCATTAATTTATGCAGGTACATGAATATAGTTAGATTAACTCAGTGTCTGTTAAACTTACCCTGCAAAGTTGGTGCAAAAAGCTATCAGCAGAAAACCATGATTCATCCAACAGCGTTGACACTCCTATCCCTGCATTGGTAGTTTCTGACTTTTCTTTCTGGAGCCCATATTTCAGCTGATAGTAGATGACCTTAATAGCCTGCAAGAATTTCACAACATTGTCATATATCAGCATCAATGACAAAACATGCAGTATGATGCACAAGCCAATAGGTGGTTTAAAGTTAACAGGCATACAAGACTTCTAAGTGGGAAAAATGTAGCAAGTGCTCAGTAAGTGGGTTCCATATGAAAGAAGCACATTGAAGCCCATATTGCGATGCAAGCCTTAATTATGACGTGGGGTTTCTACTTTTGGTCAGGAGAACACAAGATCTACATGAACAAAAGGATGAACCGCATTTGATTCAAGTTAAGAAAAACAGAGCACTTATCAGAAGGCCTGAGAGAAGGATCTAGGTATCCACGATATCCAAAGCTCACATGATAACCCCATCAATTCAACTCAGAATTATCATGGGAAATATGATACCCTAAATTAATGGTACATAGAAAAACATTAAAAGCCTCATATAAACAGAAAATTACCTTTGTAAATAGATTACTCCTAGAATGGAAAGGCTGCCAAAACAGAGCATAAAGCACTTGATTAAATAATGAAAATGCTCAATCTGGATTGAAAGTAACATGTTACAATGCATACATCTACCATGAGAAAGCTACCAAACAAAGACCCCAAGATAGAAAAGTCAAGCAGAGAAGTAAGCTCACAAGAAATTTGAAGCATAGCCAACCTGTACATGCTGTGCTTCTATAATGCATGGTGCATAATGTCCAAAATAGTTTAGAAATAATAGAAAACTAACATAAAATGGAGCACAAACTGATAAAACATACTTAGAAGTGGAACAATGTTATAAATATGTCTCAACAATCTATTTTGTACTTGCTTCCAATATTATTTCTAGTGCATAAACATTGGCATGCATGCAGAGACACATGGCATATATACAACCACAAACATATTGTTCTCTACTATGCACGATGACAAAATATCCATCTTACAACTATGCACGATGAAAAATATCTATCTTACAACTAACAGAAGAAAGTGGGATATTAACTTTTTCTGCTACTATGTATGCATGCATTGTTTATGAAACGTCCTTCCCACCAATGTGGTTGGAACATTGATGCAAAGTAGTTTAAAGCCTATAAAAGAAATGAAAGAGGGAAAACCACTCAACAACAAGCTTTAATTTGGTGGAATGAAGAGTGCGAATTGAAGTGACAGCAAGAACAACAGCAGCTGAAATTTACTGTATTCTAAGTTTTCTTATTAGATAGAAAAAAATAATAAGTTAGATATATTACCCTAGTTTATTCAGAACTTATATAAGAATAAACAATTGTTATTTGAGTAGGATTCAATTTTATTTTGGATATTTTAATTGGAAATCCATTCACTACTAGGATAAGGATTCGAGGAATTTTGTATTATGTGTACTCAGCCCTTCAATAAAAGAAAGCCTAAATTTTCTATAACAGACTTGATTTTTCTACTAGAAGGTGTGATGCTTTCTCTAAAAGTGATTTTTTAGACTCTAGGAGTAATTCCTAGTTCCATACTCTCCGTTGTCATTTTCTCACTAAAATTCTGCAGTTGTAGCCAGAATTTCAAACAACCAAAAACCTAAAATTCCAGCCAAATCAAACCTGAAATTCCAGCAACCTAAATGAATTTTCTGAGACCAAAATTCCAGCAACTGGATTTTATAAGTTCTGTGAATTCTAAACTACTAATTTGAAATCTAATCCACTTGTCCTATATCAATTTAGTATTAAAGCTTGGCTCAAAACTCGATGATATCCTTTGGTGTTGAGAGAACAACTAATCAGATTGACGTAGATTATCGTAGTGGGTGATCAAGACGAAGTAGATTTGAATGAAGATGCAAATTTAACATAGAATATGAACAAAAGAAGAAGCCGTGAGTACCTTGCAAAGTCAAAATTCAGCAATGATTGCAGGTTAATACTTTTGATTACCAGAAGCAACCATACTAATGATCTTGAAGACTATGTGGTCTAGAAGCAATTTGATTTTGTTATGGAAGCATCTCCAAATACAATTGTCGAGACAAAATTTTACATCAAATGGTCAGCACGTTGATTTAAGCTCAGAAGACGGTGCACTCCGTGTTTGGAATATCATTGCATGGAATAAGGTGGTATATTGGAACAACCATACAGGAATTACATCCTTTTTTAAACAAGGGCAACAGCAATAAAAAGGAGAAAAATCAATTCCTGACAGCACTTCAGAAGATGAATCCGAACTTATATGATCAGTATTTATCACATAGTATGTTGAGGATGACTTCAAACAAGCTAGGGAGAATTAATACGAAAGAATTTAGAGTTTATTAAAGAAATAAAAGAGGACAAATCACTCAATTACAAGCTTTAATTTAGTGAAATGAAGAGTGAGAATTGAGGTGACAGCACAGGCAACAAGGGCTGAAATTTACTTCATGCTAGGTTGAGCAATAAGAAGTTGTAAGTACCAAAACATTTGACTCCTCACCCAATCCGATATAAGGGATTTGTCAATCAAATATTAGACAATAACGGGGTCGGCTTGAAAATAAATGAATAGCTAGTCATAGAATACTATTCTCATCATACTTAAGCCTAAGGGTGTTTCACATTTCTTCCATTACTATCAATTTTATATGTCTTCTTCCCAAAACAATTGGCCCTTTCATTCTCATTATTATTTATTGTTAAATTAGTCAGTGTTACTAAAGATAATAAGCAAAAGTTCTTTTGAATAGTTTTGTATTCTTCTTTATCCCATGGAGATATTGAATATATTTATCTTAGTTTATTTAGGACTTAAGCTTATTTAAGAATAAAGAAACTTTATTAGAGTAAGATCCAATTCTATTTTTGGATATTTTAGTTGGGGATCCTTTTAATACTAGGATAAAGATTCCAAGGACTTTTCATGTATGTGTATTCCACCATTCAACAAAAAAAGCACCTGAATTTTCCCTAGAAACTGAACTGTTAAACTGGAAGGTGTGATGCTCTCTCTAAGAATGATTCTTAGACTCTAGAAGTTATTCCTAATTCCCTGCCATCCATTGTTGTTTCCTTACTAAAATTCTGCAATTCTAGCCTGAATTTTCAGCAACCAAAAATCTAAAATTTCAGTCATATCAACCTGAAGTTCCAGCAACTTAAGGGCCTGTTCTTTTCCATTTTTAGTTTTGGTTTTTTGTTTCTATTTTTCTAAACACAAAAACCGAAAAAACCAGCATAAAAAAAAACCACACTAATACAGCATAAAAATAGAAAAAAACATACAAAAATCACAACCAAATACAAAAACTGAAAGCTGAATCAAACGGGGCATAAACGAATATTCCAAACCTGAAATTCCAGTGGCCAGATTTCATAAGTTTTGTGAGTTCTAGCTACTAGTTTAACAGCTCTTCTACTGGTCCTACATCAAACATGTTGATGGATTCATGCATAACAAAATAATTCAACAAGTTTAATTCATAGACTGTTATTCATCAATTTAAAAAATCAAGTCAAAATAATGGTAAATTAAGCATTCAATAATAATGGAAGAAGAACTGGTTTTTTTTATAAATATCTAATGATGGCTAGAAAATGCTCAAGAAAAATGCTTCCACATGGATAATTTCTTGAAATATGATTGAAGGAAAAACCAAAATAACAAGAATCATTAGAATGACCAAACATATCTTCAAAAATAGAAATAAACAATCAAAGGTTATCTTTTCAACTAGCAAACACTATGATATCAGTGCTTACAGCTTCAGTACATTCCAGAAGAAGACAAACCAAAGCTTTCCACTGTAAAAATGCTTCAAGTGACTGGCCCATCTGTACAATTTTCAAATATGAGACATGTTTTGAGGACAAAAAAAGTGACGTATCATATTTTTCTCACCATACCAGAAATGCGATATAGGCAAATTGCAACTCCCCAAGAAGCTTGTCTTCAGAACCACCATAATCACTTGTCAAGATGCTTTCTAATAATTCTGACTGGACATACAATTAAGGAATTTTATTAACAAAAGAAAATCAATGCGAAGAAAATTCATGTTTATCAAGAATCAATGACAAAGTTCACATTGAAAATATTGACCTTGTCGAGATTCAAGGAAGAGAGTCTTTCTGCTTCAATGCCGCTACGTTTAACAACACGAGGGATTAATGTATAATAACATCCTTTCTTCTTAGACTTGTCAACAGATGTCGAAGTTGAAAACTTACTGGTCCTCAATTGCTCATCTAGAGCTTTCTCCAGAGCTGTCTTAGCATTTGATTTAACTATCTCAGACTCACATGTAACTGTGATTTCTCCTCCAATGGGTTCTGTGCATTGAACAAACAATCCAAAATGAAGAAAATTATGCAAAATTAACAAGTAGAAGTTCGTTGTGCTTTTAAAGTTGGAGGCGAGCACAGGTAACATGACATGACAGACAGGAAAAGAGTGTCAAATGGAGTTATGTAACATAGTTACATCTAAGAGCCCCCTGTTGTGTAGAAATAACATCATGCAGGGTCCTTGTTATTTTCTACAAATAGAGGATTTTATGTATATCACAAACATATTGGCAGTTGATTACTAACAATATAAATACAAAGCATCCTCTAACAGGATACACTTAAACTACCAAACTTGAGCAACACCTGAAATCTAAACCTCTTTACTATTCTGTTGCAAAGCCACAAAGGAGGAAGAATCAACAAACACAATCCACATACAATCTCGTAATTATCAAACCTTTCTCTATTTAGTTTTATAAAGAGCAACAGATATACTCTCCATTGCTTGTTTGCAAAGAATATGTCTTCCAAGCAAAAGAAACAAAGAAATCCTACTATATCTCAACAATGTTAGATAGATCTAGAAAGAAAAGAACCCTTGAGAGTTGGAAAATATAGATTTTGAACCCAGACTCAATTCAGAAAAGAAAGAAATTCAAAGAAAAGGCAAAAATGAAAATATTCAAAATGCTAAAGGATGAAAAAGCATTAATTGAAAAAGTACAGTAATAGCTAAATCTTGCAATGTTGAGCTCATTGAGTAGCCAAATTACCAATTCGTTCAATGATCTCCTTAGTGAGGTAATTGGATAAGCGTTTCCATTCTCCATATTGACTTAAATTATAGGGTCCAAGATGCTTGTCAAACTCTAAACTTTTAACTCCTTGACAAAATCTCTCTTCCTGAGTGCACCAACATACAAGAGGAAAAAAAGCTCACAAAAACTATGTTAATAACTTAAACTACATACGAGAGAGAAAAAGCACACAAAAACTAAGTTAATGACTTTTTTCATTTTTTTAAAAATTATTTCGCATGATAATTTGTTCTGTGATGCAAAGGATTTAATGTTTGCCCATTATTTTATTATATTGGAGGAGGTTGTAATTTATGAGACATTGGAGAGCTTTCAAGAAAGAATATCAGTTGTCCACAAGAACATTCATCCATTAATTAATGGACCTAACACCAACAAGATGTTTTGTTACCATATAAACAGGCCTAAATTTCATCCAGTCAGATGCCTTTAGTTCATTAATAAATGAAGGGAATTTATTCGTTTCCTCATCTCAAAACCTCAGTTATACTAAACCAATTTTCCAGCCTCTATTCTCTTTTTTTCCGTTTGCATTTCCTATTAGCCTGTGTTCTGCCTTGTTACTTAATTTTCTTTCAATGCTAACTTGTAAAACTCACATTCAAAGTGAAATTATTGTGAATAAAACTACATTGAAACTTACTCGTATACTTTATATTACATAGTTACAACACATTAAGTTGGCAAGACTAACTCATCCATCTAACAATACTATATTACACATGTAAAGCTAATATTGCTGGGGGTGAAAGCAGCAGTTATTGGATTGCAATAAAACAAGGATCAGAGTCGACAACACATATAAAACACAAACAGCTAAATCTTTTATTGTGTGACCTTGACTGGGCTAGTGGAACAGCAGATTTCAAGTTACTTGAAAATAAATCTAAAATTGACTTAAAAAAAAGATTATTCAAAATTTAAAATTTCAGCACCAAAATGTAATACCGAACATAGTGTGAAAATATAATGAGGCAGGTGAAGCATAGATAGTTGTTTTTACGTAAAGTAAAAAAATAGATAAGTAAGAAGAGTAATAGTATGAAAAGAGGAAAGCGGGGTGAGTTTTAAGGACATCTGGCCATTAGCTTTTCTATTAAGCATTGCGCCTGAAAAGTGGAGCAGATTAGCAGCATGGACATAACATTGAAGTCTAGCATGATAATGCTATTTGGAAGAAAATGTGTTGGGTACCACCTATGGCTTGGAGATAAATTTACGATTGATAGGTACATAAAACCAAGCGCATAGCACAGCAGGTATTATTAGTTTCCAGAAAATAACAAATATGCAATTCGGAACGTAAAGTTATGAATAGTTAAATAGAGTCAAACCTCTTCCTCTAATACTTTCACAAGTTGTTCTTGTTGTTGATCCCATTTACGAACAATCACCTGCACTCATGATAGAAGCATAGAAAGATCAGTCCCAGGCTTCAAGGCATTTAAACTGTCAAAAATACTATATTAAGCCGATAACATGACACAATTTGCTTAAGTTGACGATTGGTGTAAACTAATTGTAACTGACATCGCCGAGCTTGTAGTTGAAGTTATATCTCTCTCTCTCTCTCTTTTAATAAAAGAAATTAGAAACAACTGGCATGATCAAATAAATCACAGACCTCGGAAGGACCAACGTCAACAAAAAAGCCAATAATCGGTGAGAAGTCCTTGCCATCTCTGCACAGAAAAAAAGATTAAAAAATTGTACTTAAAACGTGGATGAAGCATAAAAAAGGTATACATAATCCATCTAAAGGGATAGTGATAAGATGAATATAAGCCTACGGTGGCCTTGTCGAGCAAGAAACTTGAGAAAAGTTTATAGAATGTGCTTGGATGACTTCGACGATGAGGGAAGCAAGAAAGGCCGGTATGAAAGTGAATGTTAAAAAGCCAAAATAAAGTTCACATTGAAAATGGACAGAGGTCTAAAAACAGCTCATAAAGAGTTTGAGGACAGGATGAAGTCTATCCCTGTATGTGAACCATTTGAAACAAGCCCCCGCAACACGTCGAAATTACAAAGAGAAGCAATTAACCTGGTGGAAGAGCTATAATATACAAAATGAGGACCAGGAGGAATCATCTTAATCCCCATAAAAGCAGGACCAACTGTAAACACCTGCAGTATAACTAACTATTATGATACGCATTCAAAAACATCAGCTAGATAAAATGGAAGACAGAAAAGAAAAACCTGAGTGTCAATGGCGACAAGAGTATATTGAGGGACATCGAGAAGAAGAAGAGTGGCGCCGCGCTTCACCAGCTCCAAGGCCGTTTCAGAGTCCATCATGAAGAAGAGAAAAAGAGGAAGAAGAAGATATACTTTGGTAAATTTACGGGAATGCTGTCGACTGCAATTTGAGTTTCGACTAGCAATCCAGAATTCTCTGCCAATTTCTTACCTTCGTTTATTTAAATTTTGTGATTTTGTTTTATTGTATTTTCTTTTTGATATTCATAAACAAAAGGCTGCTGCTTGTTCTTTGTAGGTTGAGTCCAGCTTGTCGAAGCCCGTAAAATCTCACCAGACCCAAGTCCCAAGTCTCACATGAAATAAAAAAAATAATACTTAGATTAGGGTCTACAGTCTACTACATAAGATGAATTGATTTAGGACGAGATAAATTATTGTCCTAATTGCACATGTTAAACCATAATGAAAATGGAGGGCTTATATGAAAAACATTGTGGTGTAATAACCCATGATTACCGCTTTATAAATGAACTTTTGTTTTTTTTTTTGGGTTAAGTTCGTTGCGTTTAATAGAAGACAAACACTTTCGTCCACTAGATTAAATTGCCCTATCAGGACATTCTTAAACCATGTTGTACGGTATCTGATTCAGATCCACTTCTTACATGTTGACACTCAAAAAGGTTTAAAATGTCTTGCTCGAATCCAACTTCATAGACATGTATATCCTAATGGATCAAAATCGTTAAATAGATGAATAGCTATGAATGAAGACCATCCCAACACAGATGGGCAGCAAGAAACTTCATAAGCATAATCTGTGTTCTGATGTATAGATTGTATACACGACATCTGGGTTTGAACGTTCTAGTATCTTTTTCTGCCAGCAACCAACCGTCAACCTCTCCATAACACTCCCAATACCTTGGATAATAATGCGCAAGTTTTACAATTAATATCCATACACTATTAAGCAATTCAAATCCAAGCCATAAATGACCTATAATAACTTCTTTTTTTCCAAAATCAAGGCCATGAATACTGTGCACTGACAAGAATATGTACAGTTCACAAAGAAAAGTCGTAAGATTTTACTATTCTGAGAGTCTCCATTTTGATAAGAGAAAAGCGTCTAATTGACTTTTGAAGACAGGATAGCTCAAGAAAATTAGCTTTAAAGAGCATCAGGCATCCCAGTTATGATACAAATTAATTACTCAGAATATTTGTGAGCTTGATATTTGATTTCTGGATGCCGTATATCATCCTGACTTTGGACCAATCGAATCTCCAAGCTACTCGACTGAGGATCATATCCAGCTCTTGTATAGTCAGTCAAAGTTCGCCGCAGAAGAGCCTAAGAATGTAAAATTCCACTGTTAGTTACTATACCAGATTATGAACTCCATTTTTGTTCCCACCTCCCTCTCTGTTCTCCTGAAAAGGAATTTTTTCTTTCATTGCTAAACAAGAGGACTAGCACGATATCTCCTTTAAAGTACCACGCATTCAAAGGCAGGAACAGTTGGGAACTTAAAAAAAGTCATGCATACATCTGTAAAGCAAATTTTTGTAAACTATTCGTACTTCCAACATTCTTTTGCAAGAAGCATAAGATGGAAACAGAAAACTGAGGATTAAAAACTATCCAAAGATGGAAGCAGAAAACTGAGTGGAAACCATCTCAAAGAGAATTGAACAAATACCTGCAAGCTTGATACTGCTAGCTCTGCTGCCTTCTCGAGATTATCCGGATATTTCTGGAAATAATGAGGAAATTTAATTCAAATTCAAAACTTTTGTAAGATGGTTTCCTGGTAAACAGAACACAGTACAAGTAAAATTCATTACATTACTCCATCCAAGTAGAAGTGCAGTCAATAGATCTCCTGTTCCCTGCAACATATATTTGTCAGGACACATAACAAGAGTTAATTAAATTGGGCTGACTGTTCTGCATCAATTGAAAATTATGTGTTTATTTGTTTTATTTGCAAGGCAAAAAAACTTATTAAATAGACAGATCATATGGAACTTATATTGTCTCGTGCTATAAGAACATATGATTGTATTTAATTTATCATACACGGTTAATGTTAGTTACCATGCAACAGCATTTCAGAGGATTGTGCTAAATATATTTTCAGAAAAATGGGCGGAAATGGACAACTCCAGCAAAGGATAAACAAATGGGCCAAGCGTCAGTGTATTCTCATTGAATTAGTCCATATGAATACAAACTGTTATCCACCAGCAGCAAACTCAAGTGTATAAACATTACACCCATGGACACAAAAAGCAACAAAGAGTGCAGCAAAAAAATGACTTAGTTCTTATCAGATTTTATCCATAGTGTGTTTTATTAGAATAAATGACCTAACATATATGTCTAAGTAATGGTGTGTTTTAATTAGAATAAATAGCCTGACAGGTTTAAGTATGAAGGCAGTTATATCAGCTTTAGTTTCAGTTAATGTAAGCCTATCTAGATGAGATAATCTAGGAGGCAGTTATGTCTTGCAATATGGTATTTATTTAGTGAAGAAAAAGAAAGAAGGGGGAAAAAAGTTTCTATCAAAAATCTATTCTTGAGATCATAGGGTTCTCTCTTAATGAGCCCTTGCTTCTTTAATCAGCATAGGTTCAAAAGGAAGAAAAACTAATAAACAAAAATACCACTCTCATTTAGATTGGAGTTCTGCTGTAAATCATCCCATAACTAGATCCAAAACTCAGGGCCATAACACAAACACTCAATTCTTACTTTCCCAAGCAGCAAATGCGATAAACATTCCAGATTTAAGTTATATTGTTAACACCAAAGAGAGATGGTATATATAGATATAGAGTGACAATTAAACAAATGAGTTCAAATGATCTAACAGCTGGCCACATTAGACACTTTACCACAAGCTAGCAGCCATTACAAACAATAAGAATAGTCAATTATCCATTGTTATTGAGCCCAAACATATTATCAAATGATAATTGCACTAGAATAGTGCAACGATCCTCTGGTTACAACAGCAGATTTATCGAATTTTGAATTGAAAAGCTGCAACTGGTGACATGATTCAAAAGAAAGGAAACAACTTCATCAAAGTAGTAGCTGGGAAGTAACTTCTATTCCATCTAACAATTTTATCACGAAGCATCCTTTAACGGACTTGATAATATCAGGCATGCAATTATAAAAACAAATGAGAAAATACCACATTGTCATGTGATGATAAAGAAACTTATTTGGAAATCAAAAATTAAAATAAACCAATGCTTCCACTAGCCAAATTTATTCTCAATATTTTAATATTGGAATGAGTTCTGTTATCAAAGAAATGTTTGTATACCGTGAAATATGCAGGAATTTTAGGTATCACGATCTTGAATTGCTCAGGAGAGAGGCCCTATATAAGAAAATGAATACATGAAAAAGATAAAGGAATTAAGCTTCAATCAAAAGCCAAATTGTTACTCAAGATCCCAGAAACAATTTCTTGCCTTCAGAACAGTTATGCAACTCATAGGGAAAAAAAAAAAAAAGAAAAAGCCTTGAGAATTTTAAAGATAGGTTTACTGTTATAATTATTTTATCATTCGATCAAAAAGGTGCAGGGACATTATTATCATTCAGTGCAGTGTTCCCACAAATAGAATATCAGTACTTTGAACCCAGTGCTAAAGTGATCCTTAAAATGTCAACTTTGTTAAGAGAATGACTAGGGAGCCACCACATGGTGGCTCTGGAAGCCCCCGCATGGGTCCACGCAGGTCCCATGTGGCAATCGCGTTTGCCCTTGGCTATTTATCAAAATTACGAAATTAAATTTTTAATTTTTACTTCATGAAATTTAAATAATAAAATTTGAAAATCATAAACTTAAAATCTTAAATTTTAGAACCCTAAAATTCAAATTTTAAAATTTTAAATCAAAAAAATCTAATCTCAAAACCTTAAAAATAATATAGTTGTAATTTTTAAAACTTTAAAAAGTACAAAATAGTTAAATAAAATTTCAGTGTACAAATTTACCCCTGAGGGAGCCCCTGGGGATAGGGAGGCCACCCCAGGGTGGCTCCCTAGTTATTGTGCTTTGTTAAATGCTGAAAATTGTAACAAATTTCTATACACAACACCAAAAAAGTTAGTCAATTATTAGCTTTTTCTCCTCAATATAATTTTGGAAAATCAATTATCATAAGTAAAGATTATGGAATTGGTAAAAATCCAAAAGAGCATCAATTCCAACAGAGACTGATGTCCTAGTGCACTTATCCTAAGTGCTTCTAAGTATATATCCAGTAACTAAAAGTTTTGAAAAAGACCTCCTTAGCCACATATGTATCCAATTCATGTCAATTGTTAAATAATAAATTTCCCCTAAGCTACAGTCAAGCCATAACAGATATTTACAGGATGAGACACATCCACATTTCCAGCTGAGCATTTTCAAGTTATTAGGCTTAAAATAACTTTAGCAAAATGAATTATATACTACAGAATAGCCTGAGCTACAAATTTATCAGAAAACAACATTAAATCCAAAGATAAAATCTTCTAATGCATGTCTATACCACCCCAAATCATAGAGCTTACCTTCTCCTTTTGGTGACTGCCAATCAGAAGAAGATTGCCGTCTATATTAATGCTTGTGATCACAACCTGATGTTTATCAAATGTTTATATATAAGAACAAATATGAGAAAAGCAAAGCTGGGATGTGCAAACAGAGTCGATTTTACCAGCGAATTAAGTGCTCCAACTTAAGGGTAAATTTTGATAAGAGAGATTCTAGGTTTGTGAATCTTGACAAACATGTTTTGTCATTGCCTACAAAATATATGGCGATGAAAGAAATGCATTCTCAACATTAAATATCTAGTAAGCATTGCTCATCATTTATTAAACATGAAAGAAAAAAAAAAAGATTTAAGTTCCAAGCCTTCTGTAGCTAGGCTACCCAATAAAAATCACATAAGATAATAAATAAAGCAAGGCAAAAGGAGAAGCATGAGACTGAAAAAGATGTTAAAAGATTCACAGGTCATTACAGTAGCTTGAAGATGCAAATAATTAACAAACCTTTGAAGGGCCAGCAGCATGAAGAATCGTACAAGCTTCACGACCATCCCTTTCAGACAAAATCCTGTAACAAGATTATAATCATATGCCAAACTGAAATATTGTCAGAGGAAGTTAAAAGTTGAAAGTGAGATGGAAAATGAAATTATAATCAGAAACAGATAACAGTTCTTTGTTAGTTGTTGCACAGTTTAGGTATAAGTTTTTTCATTGTACAATATACAGATTAAGTAACGACATTGAAAATCTCTATGATCTAGATATATATATATATATATATTTGTCTTTTGAGAAATGAGATAACATTACAATATCTATATATACAAAGAAGCACTGACATATTACAAACAAGAAAACAAAGAAAGGGAAGCCCCACAGAAGAGAAAAATAAAAAAGCTAATCCTATGCTATTAAGAAGAAAAGTAGAACCAGTTAACCCTTATAATCAGCTAAACCAATTCCATTCAATGGTCAAACTAATTCCCTTGGTCAATGTACAGATTCAACCGCCTTAAACAAGATAAAGACCATAAAATCTAAAAACATGAATAAAAATCCAAAACCATGAATAAGAACTGCAAGAAAAGTATATATAACTGCCTTTTTTATTTTAGAAAAGTAAGTATAACTGGAGTTATCAGATCTTTGGTATGTAACTTTTGATGCATGCAACAATTATTCATTCAAAGCCCATTATGTTTCTGCAATATTAAACCAAGCGGTTCTCAGTACTCAACTGTGATGCTCATCACAATTGTAAGAACAAAATATTATGATCATTTTTTAATACATATTTTAAGTTTATAAAGTTTATCAATTTCTATCATGATGGTAAAACTTCTATCTGATCTTTCGCAGAATCAGATTGCAGAAAGGAAAAGAAAACCAATTTAAGCAACAGGAATAATTAAAAATAAGCTATCATAATCTACAGTGATATGATCAACCATGTCTATTGCAAAGGTTCAAGTACCTTAACCCAGTCAATTGTTCTGTTTCAAACTGATTAGGGGTCAACATTGAAGCCACAGGAACAACCTAAAAATACAGAATGCAGCAAAATTATATCATTCTTAAAATAAACTGAAGTTAGGCCATTAACCTTCGTGAGAATGGAAATAAAAAAAACTCAACTACCGTTTGGATGCATTAATAATTGCTTGCTCAAGTTGCTTTACACAAATAATTTACTCAACTTGATTGCTAAAGCAAAATTTTCCTAGCCGGTCTAAACATTTAAAGAAAGCATCAAAACATTTACAAGATGGCAAAAACTAACAAAACTGAATGTACCAATTAGAAGCTCACCTTCTCACGATATACTGATACTAGTTCTGATGGTACATATAGCTTTCCTTCATCACCCAATACTGGATCACAAACTAGACAAGAAAAAATAGCTTTACATGGAAAGAGTTTTTAACAAAAAGAAAAATAGACATGATTTAGCGTGACGACTTCCTCAAATTCAGGTTTAGCATAGAAAATTTAGAACATTTAATAGTTCCCATTTAAGGTCAAGAAGACAGAAAGAAACTCCATATCTCCTTCAAATAAAATGAGTAAATTGACTGTGACACTAATAATACGTGTTCTACAACATTAATTGTCTAAAAATTGGAGAAGAACTAATTTCTGTTAAGATTAACGCAAACGTACGAACAAGTGACTGTTGCAACTCTTCCATTAAAGTCATCAAAGCTATACTATTCCTATATCAATGTTCTCAGAGAGTCAATCAGCATACACATCTTTATCCATAATGTGCAGACACCTATAATGAGGATGAATGCTTAGGGTATTTCTCAGTTAAGTTACACCAGAATCAATGTCTTATACCCTTAACAGAAAAACAAGAGATTAGAATGTCAATCAGAACAACAGAAAGGATTCAGTCATTCTTTTCCACAAATTACGTAATTAGTTATCATGAGTCTCTTGATGTGTCAACATTTGAGGCTCACAGATTATGGATACTTCAAACCAACTATCATCAACACAAGTAGTGCATCATCAGTTCTTTCATTCATTTTGTATGCAATGCTAAACTAAGCTGCTAAATGAGTATGATTTTCACTTTTTCTAAGCATATAATGTGAATCCCTTAGGCTCATACATTCTTGATTATCCAACCAAAACTGCTTACATCATAAACAATAAAATTAAGCAACTTAAATTAAAATGTTCAAAAGTTTAATTAATAGGCTGAAAGTTCCTTAAGAATGGCTTGACATAACACAAATGTAAACTGTAGAAGAATAAAATCCACAACTTCAAAAGGCAGAAACCAAAATGCATCCTACTCACCATAGATTAGATTAGGATTTATGGAGCGAAGTTTTCTAACAACCTCCAATACAGTGTTCAGAAATGACTCTGAACCAATATAACCTGCAAAAAAACAATGATCTCAGGTACGTGAAACCCAAAAATGAAAGTTACCCATGAGTAGAGGTGCAATAGATATGCTGTTTGGTTCAAGAATTTATGACCACTGAAATAATATTGTGCTGCAGTACAAAACAGGCAACTTATTCAACCAGCAAGTCCAAGACGAGACATGACCCAGATGTAGTCAATAAGTTCACAGTCCAAGATATCATGTTGTGCTGTCTTAGTATGACCTTTTAGGAAATAACAGACAACTTCTTCACAAATAAAGTCACAAAATCCTTTTCTTTGAAGTTGTCAAGTAATTCACCAATAGGCAGAAACATGTCAGATTCGTAGCACATACAATAAATTTCAACATAAGTGAAGAAAAAAATGCACCATCGTGAAGCATACCAGTCAACAAATGAGTATAAAACAATAACTCATTAGCTTCAAGACCTTCTATCAAATCCCATAGTTGTTGTCCGTTCAAAACCTGGCCCTTAAAGGTTGGGTATCCTGCCCATGATCAAGCAAAAATAATGCAAAAGGGTTTAAAGTTTACAAAAGAAATAAAAGAGGACAAGTCACTCTGAAATTCCAACAACCATAAATCCTAAATTCTAACATAATTCCAGCAACTCTAAAACCCTAAATTCTAGCCTAAAGTTTCAACAATTAAACCCTAAATTTCCAGTTATCATAAACATGAAATTTTTACAACCTACCTCGAAATTCAAACCTGAAAACTGATTTTCCAGCATCCTAACAACACCCAATGGCCCTATTTTCCTAATCCTTGAAAGTTTAATCCTAATTTGTTATTTCTTCTACTCTTCCTACATCAATTTATTATCAGAGCTTTGGTTCGCAATGGCAACCTGTAGTGGAAGGGCATATAGAAGAATATTTGACGACCAAAAATGAGATGAAAGACTTTTGAGAATCATGAAAAAATTAGAAATTAATGAACCTCGATCACAAAGAGTTCCTAGAACTAGTCCAGAAAACAATGTTGGATAGCAAACTACATTTGATATTGAAGGAGGAAAAAGCAAGATACAAGATGAAGCGGTTGAAACAAATCAACAACTAGTGAGGTGAAGGAATCAAAGCTTACTGAGAGATCCGCACCAAAGAAACACACCAACAACATTTGGAGAGCATATACAAGACTTTAGAGGTCATGATTGAGCTAAAACACATAATGTACTTGAGGATATTATCAAAAAAAGTTCGTGTTAAAACACTTGATTTTGTTGGAAAGATAGATTCCGACCTGTTTTTGGACTAGACAACAGATATGAAGGATTTCTTTGACTAGTACAACATGTTAGAAGATCGAAAAGTTCAATTTGCACAGATGAAATTAGTTGGACATGCAAAAATCTAGTGGACATTGATAGAAGTTGAACTTCGAAAAACAGGACAGCCATCAATTGTTGATTGGGAAAAGATGAAGTTATCTAACAAATATTTACCAATCCATTATAAAGAAGACCTCCAAGATCAACTCACAACACTTAAACAAAGAAATATGTCTATAACAAAATATACATAACTTTTTTATGAGCTTTCTATCCGATGTAAGGGAATAGAATTTGAACAACAACTCATATTTCATTACAAAAATGGCTTAATGGTAGAAATTTGCAAGGAATTAATGATGCAAAGGATTTATAACCTTGAAAATGCATATCACTTGATTGTGAGAGCAGAACAATACATAGGTAAGCGAGTAAGTAAAAATTTTAAAAGTCAAGTCAGGGAGTTTGGCATGAAGAGAACTAAAACTATGCAAAATTTTAGGACAACCCTAATTCGTCAAAACCTGCACTTCCAAACAACTATACATCTATCTAAGGAGCGGAATTTAAAGGCAAAGCCATAATTCAGACTGGGACAAAAGAAGGCAATAATGAAAAAAAGTGTTTTCGATGTAATGGACGGGGCCACAATGCTTATGAATTCTCTAATAAAGGGTTACACATGATCGCAGAAGAAGATGATGAAAAATTTGGAGAATATGTGTGTGAACATGAAGATGGAGAGGAGCTAGAAGGAAGGCCTAATGATGAACAAGCGAGTCCAATAAATCTTAACGTAGTGAGATGCATACTTACAACCCCTAAGGTTGAAGAACAAGAAGAATGGCTTCGTACTGCTATCTTCTTTACTCAAGTTAGATGTGGAGACAAAATATGTAAGCTTATCATTAATGGAGGAAGTAGTATGAATGTAGTTTCAGAGATCATGGTGAAAGATTGAATTTACTTTCAAAGAAGCATCTACAACCTTACAAAGTTGCTTCGGTGGATGATAGCACTATACCCGTTGATCAAAGGTGCTTGGCG
>JAOXYD010000002.1:12300282-12311232 GCA_028565735.1 Pinacopodium congolense
ATCCTAAGACAGCTTGTCAAGGACAACTCTCTCTCTCTCTCTCTCTCTCTCTCTCTATCTATCTTTATACAGCATAGGTAAATCTAGGAAGCGAGTAGCCACAAATAAGGGAAGAAGAGAGGATTTCCCCGTGAGTCACCCGTGACTAGATCCTACACAAAACCCTATATTAATTTAGTTGGATATGCAAAACTTGATGGAGATCAATGGATGATAAGACTTCAAAAAACAGCCTAGTCCACAATTGCTGATTGGGAAGAGATGAAGTTGAAGTTATTAGAAAAATACTTACCATTCCATTATCAAAAAGATTTCCAAAATCAAATCACAATACTTAAACAAGGAATTATGTCTTTAATGGAATAGACAGAAATCTTTGATGAACTTTCCACCAGATGTGAAGGAATGGAATCTGAACGACAACTCATATCTCACTATAAAAATATTTTAAGGGCTCAAATTCACACAGAACTAAAGATGCAAAAGATTTACAGCCTAGAAGATGCATATCTTTGGCTTTAAGAGCGAAACAATACCTAGATCAGTAAATAATTAAGAAGTTTAGAAGTCAAGTCAGGGAGTATGGCATGAAGACAACTACAATAGTGCAAAATTTTAGGACAGCACCTAATGCATCAACACCACCAAATAAATACAAAGCTTTTCAAGTAACTGAACCTAAAGGCAAAGCTATAGTTGACATTGGGATAAAAGGAGACAACATTGACAAGAAGTGTTTCCTATGTAATGGAAAGGGCCACTTTGCTTATCAATGCCCTAACACAAGTTTGCACGTGATGGTAGAAGAAGAGGAGGTAGAATCCAAGGAATATGAGTGTGAACACGAAGATAGAGAGGAGTTGGACTAAGGCTTTACTGATAAACAAGTTGATTTTTCAAATCTTAATATAGTGAGGGCACACTTATGACCACTAAGGCGGAAGAATAAGAAGAATGGCTTCATACTGATATTTCCTTTACTCAAATTAAATCTAGAGATAACGTATGTAAGCTTATCATTGATGGAGGAAGTAATATGAATGTGGTATCAAAGATCATGGTAAAACGATTGAATTACTTTCAAAGAAACATCCACAACATTACAAAGTTATTTGGGTGGATGATAGTACTATACTAGTTGTTTAAAAGTTCTTGGTTTCTTTCAAATTAGGTGTATATGAAGATCCATTTGGTGTGATGTCATTCCTATGAAAGTATCTCACATCTTATTTGGTTGATTGTGGCTTTATGATAGTGATGTGAAATGTATGAGTTATTTTTGGAGAACTCTATAGAAAACATTGAACACTAAGCTTCAATTTTTTGGTTATTTCCATCCTCAAATTGATGGACAAACAGTAATTGTGAATAGAAGCTCGGGAGACTTGTTGAGATGTCTAAAAAGGGACAATATGAATAATTGGGACCTATTTCTTGTTATGGTGGAATTTGCATATAATAGTTCTATAAATAGGTCAATTGGTAAGAGTCCTTTTAAGATTGTTTTGTGAATTCAACCAAGGAAGTCTACCAAATTTGTTTCCTTTACCATAAACAACACAAGTTAATGTTGAAGCTAAAGGTTTTGCTTAACACATAAGAGATATCCTTGATGAGGTATGATGAAAGATAGCATCCAACAACTTGACTTATAAAGAACATGTTGATCAACATTGTCAATTGGTGAAATTAAATAAGGATATAGTGATGGTAAGGATTCATCTAAAGCGTTTTCCAAAGGAAAAATATAACAAACTTCATTCAAGGAGCTGGAGTGTTGGACCTTACAAGATCCTTAAGAGGATAAATACTAATGCTTATGTTTTGGAATTGCTAAGTGCCATAGAAATTAGCATGCCTTTAATGTGGTGGATTTAACTATAGACCATGGGCATGATGGGACATAATCTCCTATTATAGTTGTGAGAATTCCAACCATTCCTCCACTTAAAAAGGAGAATAAGGATGTTTTTTATGAAGAACTTGTAGCCATAATGGCTGGTAGATATCAGTGATTTCTTGTCAAGTGGAAAAGAAGAACAATGTCTAATAGTATTTGGACTTCAGAATTTGAATTTCAAAAGTTGAATCCAGACTTGTATGAACAATATATGTCAAATTAAATGTCGAGGATGACTTCAGACAAGATAGGGAGAAATGATGCAAAAGAGTTTAGAGTTTATAAAAGAAATAAAAGAGGACAAATCACTCAATCGTGAACTTTAATTTGATGGGATGAAGAATGGGAGTTAAAAGTGATAGAAAAGACACAAGGGCTAAAACTTAGGTTATACTACATTTCCTTATTAGATAAGGATTTTAGATATGTTATCCTAGTTTTTTAGGGCTTAAATTTGTTTTAGAATAAGGAAATCCTATTAGAGTAAGATTCAATTTTAGATATTTAGTTAGGAAACGTTTTATTACTAGAATAAGGAATAAGGATTTTAAAGACTTTTTTATAAATATGTGTGTACTTAACCCTTCAATAATAAGATTCAGAATTTGTTTTCTATAGACCTAAGTTTTCTACTACAAGGTATGATGCTTCCTTCTAAGACAAATTTTTAAACCCTAGGAGTTATTCCTAGTTTCCTACCTCTATTATTTGTTTCCTTAGCCTAAATTTCAACAACCTAAAACCCTAAATTCTAGCATAAAAATCCCACAATCAAAACCCAAATTTCCAGCTATCACAAACTTGAAATTTTGACAACCTATACTGAAATTCATACCTGAAAACTAATTTTCCAGCAGCTTAAAAACACTTAACAATCCATATTTCCTAATCCTTGAAATTTTAACCCTAGTTTTTTATTTCTTCTACTCGTCCTATGTCACTTTGTGTGTTTTCCTAAACTTTTCATGCCTCCATTTACATGCAAACAAGTCATAAGCGTCATGATATCATCAATGTTGTTAAAGGGCTGTCATTGACTATTATACGAGTTATTGACATTTTTCTTCTTTGATTGGCAATGTCGCTAAATCATAGAAAATATACTGTCCCATTTGGTCCTGAAAATCTTATGTACATCTGGTAAATACGGTGTAATCTACTCGTATCAGCATTTACATAATGAACTCAGTAAAAAAAAAAGAAGACAGAAAAAGCAGAGTGGTACAATCCCACCTTCTTCGGACACCAACAATCAAATCAAGACTAACCTTTTCCGTAATTATGATTTGACGAAGCAATATGGACTTGAGCTTAAAACTTTCTTTTTATCACTTGCAAACAAAATATGCCTAATCCTCAGTCTCTACCAGGTTAGTTAACCACTAATCGTATTGATAGCCAAAGGCAGACAGAGATAACATCCAACTCCATGAAAGTCAACGGAAAACGTTTCATCAAAATTAACTAATTCAAAATTACGGCTTTTAGAAAATGTCAACTCCAAACGTTAACTAAACAGAAAGTAGAGAAAGTACCTGAACAGTGTGAGATTGGATGCTGAGAACACGACCAGTCTCAGACGGAAGGGCAAGCGACAGGATCGGAGGCACCATTGTTGACTTTCTGGAACTCATTGATCCAATCCAAAAATCAAAGTTCAAGGTCAAATAAATTAAACATAAAACGTAGCACAAACATCTTACCGGAAAATTACACAACGAGGACAGCTGGCGACTGCGAGAGATTTGTAACGCATAAAAATGCGACTCTTCGTAAGGACAAAGCAGAGCTTTGAAGCCATTTTATGGTTACACTCATACGTGTAAATGAAAAGACAAAATGAGGATGACGTGTTTCATTTTGTAAGCCATTTTATTTGTATTCCTTAATAACCTTGTTTCATTTTGATTAGTATGATTTTCTAAATATTTTTCTAATATTATTCTGTTTTTTTTAGGATTCTCTATTTTACTTATTAGGTCTAAAATGAGACTTTCTTCTATGATTAAGACTGCTAAGCCATGAATTTTATATAATACTTTGTAATAATCACAATTTCCATCACAGTTATCTTTAGTTGTGCTCTCGCTAGAACTACTAGAAAATTCGAAAGTTTCATCATTTATTATAAGATCTTCTTGGTCTTTCTTCATTTTCTTTTTATAGTAAAACAAATAAGACATGATGAAGTTTAAGTCTTATTGTGTTTAACTCCTTAATGTTTTAGGATTACATCAAAAGAATGAGACAGAGAGAGTGTATTTAATTAATAGACTTTGTTGAATTCAATTATATAAAAATACATATTCATTAATCCTCTATTGAATTCAATTATATGAAAGGACATATTCATCAATCCTCTATTGAAAAGATATAATAAACTCTATTGAATTCAATTATTTGAATTCAGTTATGTTTATGGGAGAACAAGATCCTCGATTTATCAAGTGTGGGGCAAATTAGTGTAAAGGGAAATGGCAAGTAGAAATCCTCCCTTATTTTGGCTATGGTTATGAAGAAGGGACTCAAGCAAGATGAGGAAAATTTTCTTGCAACTTTAGTAAAAGTAAAGAAAGGATTGTCCATGGAAATGCCTAGTAGATTAGCTGACTTGATAAAACAATATAGGGATGTGATGCCTTCAAGATTGCCAAAGGAACTCATATCTAGGAGGATAATTGATCATTGAATAGAGTTAGAACCAAGTGCTAAGCCTCTGGCCTAGACCCTTCATAGAATTTCGCTTATGGAACTTAAGGAGTTACAGAAATAATTGGGGGAACTCTTAGATGTAGGATATATTCAACCTTCAAAAGTACCTTATGAGGCTCTTGTTTTATTCCAAAGAAAGCAAATGGTTCACTTTGAATGTATGTGGGTTACAAGGCATGATCAAGGTTAATATCAAGAATAAGAATCCAATTCCCTTTATATAAGACTTAATGGACATGTTAAGCAAGGCATTAAGATTTTCTAAGCTAAACTTACGATCAAGTTATTAGCAGGTTTAGATTGTGGAAAGTGATGAACCAAAGATAAATTGTGTAATAAGGTATGAAGCTTACGAATTACTAGTAATGCATTTTAGCTTAATAAATGCTCTTAAAACTTTCTACAATCTTATGAATGATGTTCTCTATGAATTTTTAGATGAATTTATAGTTCTATAGTTAGATGACATTGTAGTGTACAGAAATAGCTTGTTGGATCGTGTTTCCCATTCACAATAGGTACCGCAATGATTGAGGGAACACAAACTGCATGTCAAGATGGAAAAATATGAGTTAGGATAGAACCTGGCAAGGTACAAGCAATCTTAGAGTGACTAAGACGTTGCAAAGTTCTTGAGTTACAGTCTTTCTTTAGGCTAGTAAACTACTATTGTCAGTTATTGAGGGATATTCAAGAAAGGTGACACCACTCACAGATTTATTCGAAAAGGGGTAGAAATGAGACTTATTAAACCATTGTGTGGATGCTTATAAGAAGTTAAAATAAGATATAGCATTAGAACTACTTTTGAGATTGCCTAACTTCGAGCTCCCTTTTGAAGTCCATAACAATGCATTCGATAAAGAAATTAAGGGCATATTGGTTTAAGAAGGGTACCCTCTGGCTTTTAAGAGTTAGAAATTGAATGAGATAGAGCATAAATACTTGACATATGAGAAGTAAATGATTATGGTAATTCATTGCCTAAGGGTTCGCCGTGTCTACTTATTAAGTCTTAAGTTCGCAATGCAGATAATGTTGGAAATACCTTCTTAAAAGTGAAAAATGAGCTATCTGCTAAGAAAGTTGGATGGCAAGAATTCTTGGTAGGGTATGATTTTACATAAGAACATAAACTTGGAAGGGGTAATCAAGCAATTGATGCACTTAGTCAGAAAGAAATTATGGCTTCATTCTATACCATGTCTAGAGTTAAGCCAGATTTCATGGACAAAATTCGACAAAGAGGGAAGCTAATGATTACCTACTGTTAATTGGAGAAAAGAAGATGGAATTACTAAATAGTATTAGTTATAAGACAGATTCCTTATGGCTAAAAGAGGCAGGTTACATATGCCTTACTTTGGAGGGTTATGAAAAGATCTAATGAAACAGTCTTATGATGCTCTTTGGGCAAGACATCATGTTAGGGAAAGGATGATGAACTTCTTATCTAAATCATATATTTTGCCATAAATGGAGTAAGATGTTGAGACTTATTTCAAAAAATGCTTAGTGCGCCAACAAGAAAAAGTAGAGAGGAAAAAAGAAGTAGGATTTCTCTAGCCCCTCCCCATTATAGAAAGAATATAAATGTCAATCTCTATGGATTTTGTTATGAGATTTTCCAAGGTAGATGACAATGCTTTAATGCTAGTTATGGTTGATTGATTTATTAAGTATGCTATGTTTATAGCTGCACCAACCTCTTGTTCATCGAAGATATTCTATTGACTTATTCTATCGAAATGTTATCAACCACCTTATGTTCTAATAAATGTGGTAAGTGATAAGGCTACTAGGAGTGTATTCTATAGGATTCTAAGATGTGATTTAATATGATTTCACTCTTATTTTGATAATAAATTACCTAATTTATATTTGTATGAGTTGAAATGCAAGCATAAACCCAAGGAGATGGATTCTAGGTGAAGCAAGCCAAGTTTGGAAAAGGAAAAGTGACATGAAAATTTCAACTGTGGTCTATCAATGCCACAACTGATATTTATGAAATCATCGTTAATGCCTGACTTCTAGATACATTTAACAATAGTCTATCAACAGTGCCTTTTATGCTCGATGTTGAGTGCCGTTAATGCTCTAAAAAATGCATTTCAACATAGAATTTAAAGGCATTCGAGTCTTTTTACTTCAAAATGACTTAAACCTTATTAAAGGTATTTAAGCCTAGAAAATAGAGCTAAAGATGTCATTCTTTACCATTTTTTAGTGGTCACTTTGATTCTTCTTAGTTTTTGTCTTAAGTTTAGGGTTTTTACTTTCTTTCATCTTTGTTTTTGAGAATATTCATAGAAGTTTTGTTTAAGAGGGAGTAATACTTTCATGGGATTTTTTTTGTTTCTTTCTTGTTATTTCTTTAGTTTCTATGTTATTGTATTTCGATTAAGTTTCAAATCTTGTTCAAACCTTTAAATCTTTTAGTTTGATTATTGCATCTTGAACTTCATTATGACTATTTTATTTATCTATTATGGGTTCTTCGATTTTATTTTTTGTATTTGTTAATTTCAATATGTTAGACTAATTTCCTTTTAGTTGGAAGATATTGAAGAGATAAAGGGATTGTAATTGTAAGATATGAATTGGGTTTAATGGGAATTGTTTGCTTTTCTAGGTTTGAATCAAAATTTTGGTTCAATGTCAAGAACTAGGAGTTATATTATATGCTTGATCATCCTATTTATGATTTTTAGTTTGAATGATAGGCATTGACGTGTGATTCGTAATTGTTACTAGTTAATGTTAAAGGTAATAATAGATTAATTGAATTTGTAATTAAAACTTAATCAATTACTCTAAGGTTTTGGTTCTTTTAAGTTTCATGACTAGAGCTTGTGTAATTATGGCTTAAATGAACTGGTTATGACTTAAGTTAACAATTTCTTTTACTTAATGCTACTATACTATTGAATTTAAAGAGTATGTTCTAGGTTATTGCGCTAGTTAAGGTTTTTTTTTTTTTGAACTTGTTGGATTTACTTATAATTGAAGGAACTTTTGGATACATGAGTTTATTTATATTTATAGGTTAACATCTTAGTTAAGACACAATTTGATATGTTTTCGATGATTAATTTTCTTTCTTAAGTCACAAAATATCTTTTAACCTGTTTTTCATCATATTTATTTATTTATTTCCTGTGTTCTTATTTTAGTTTCCTTTATTTCATTAGTTACATTTTCAACTTATTTCAAATCTAATTAAACTAAGGGTTTTTATTCAACATTAGAAATAGTAAAAACTCGATAGTTCTCTATAGGATTGACCTTGACTCACCTTACTACATGGATTGAAGGTTAAAGTTAGATTATTATTTGGTGGCCTACAATAGCTTCTCTAGGGATTCATAGTTCATTGTTTGATTTTGTACAGTTTTGTTTAATATAATGGGGGCTAAACTTAAGTTCTCCATTTCTAAACACTCTTAAACAGATGGACAAATTGAAAGGATGATTGCTTTGCTAGAAGATTACCAAAGGAACTATATGAGTGCAAGTCAAGAAATTTAGTTGGATTTATTAGACAGTGGACAGTTTGCCTACAATCTTCATCAATCCTTCACATATGGCAAAAGTTATTTTAAGTTGGTCTTAGGGCGATAGCACCTGAATCCCTTAAAGATAGCCAAGTAACACTTAGGAGGTAAGTGTCTTGTTGTATACAATTTTGAAAATGATAGGCAAAAACTCTTGGATGAAGCAAAGGACAGCCTTAAAAAAGATCTGCGTAAGATGAAAAAGTACGTAGATTAGCATAAACAGTCCCTTAAAGTTTGTTGTATAATAAAGTCCTATTGAAACTTACACCTTAAATCTAGAAAAAGATAAGTGGGAAGATGTCACACATAGGCTTGATTCCTAAATATGATGATCTATTCAAGGTTATTAAGAAATTTGGTAATGTGGCTTATTGATTAAAATTACCTAAAAGATTGAAAGTTCTTCTTACATTCCACATGGATTACTTATGCAAGTTTCATCAAGATGAAGAGGAATCAGAGAAGAGTCAACTAAGGTGTGCGCCTCCAAATGTGTAAGTTTAATATGATGATGAAGTTGACAAGATTCTTGATCATAGGCTATTAGGATAGCATCAGAAGAATTGATAGATCAATTTCCTTATGCAATGGGAAGGCAAATATACAGTAGGTGCAACTTGGGAGAAGGATACTTTCCTACAACCATTTGAGGGAAAGATCAAGAAGTCTTGGAAAGATATTTAGACAAGGACGTCGACTCCCTTTAATAGGAGATGTTTATAAGGCCCTTTCAATGTCCTTTGGAAACATTTTTCCACAAGACACTTGCTAGGCTAATGATGAGACATAAAGATAGACATTTATGCTAGAATTATGCTGGTGGAACCAAAAGAGCCCTTAGGGCCTAAACTTGTTATGCTTCCATCTTATTGGTAAATGAAGATATGTGTAAGGCATGTCATAGGCATTAGGCTCATATTCTACTCTTAGAAGTGTTGGCTAGATGTTGGACACATTGGCGGGTTTAAGGAAGGCATAGAAAAGTCATATATGGATTAACCAAAACATATTTAAACATAAGCAGTTACTTGTAATTGCCTAATTGCCTTGTCTTTTGAATCATTAGCTTATCTTTGTTAGTTCCCCACATATAAGAAGGATATATATATGTGTGTGTGTGTGTGTGTGTGTGTGTGTGTGTGAATAAATCCTTTAGACATGTTAGATGCAATTGTACTCCACATTTCTATAACAAAAGTCCCATATATCCACCCAAACTTGTTGGTTCCTTTACATTATATTCAAGTTGTCTTAATTTTCTACACAACTTTGAACATCCTTGATACTTTGCATCATACATGCAAGTGTTACCTAAATTTTTCTAAATTAAGCAAGGAGTCTTAATTGTAATTACATGGTGAGCATTTAGTGGATTGACTAGCCTCAAAACAACCCTTTAATAAGTAGTATTGTTGATGCTTTTCAGGTAATGATTTTGTGTAATATCTAGATATTCGGACTAGGGTTAGTCCAGTCCTTTTTTTTTAAAAAAAAGAAGAAGATACATTTTATAAAATTCTCTAGAGAATGCTACTATTCTCTATTTTTCTTCTTTTCTTTCCTTTTTTCATTCTCTACTTCTGCATGAACTCTGTATTTTGTTAGGAAAATCCCTCCTTGTTTTGTCTTGATTTTTCTCCTTTACTCATATCTAACTTTGTTCATCATTCAATTTTTTCTATCTCTCACTATCTCTCCCATGAATTTCTCCCTCTTCATAATTCTCTCTTTCTATAACTTGCTAGTGATCCTTTATATGTTAGAAAACTCAATTAATTGGTGATAATCTTATATTTATCATTGGTACAGATATTTGATCATTGTTTTATTTCGATTTTCCTGAATTTATGTTATTGTATTTACTAGTTCATTGATTATGACTCATCAGAGCTTCATTGATGGGAAAAATAGTTGATCAAACTTATAGTCTCATCACTAATGAGTTAGCCACAAACAAAACTCAAATTTTGCTTTCCTTGATTAATTTATTTTGAGTTGAGATTACAAGTTTCAATTGAGTAATAATTATAGTATTAGACACTATATCACATATTCAAAGGAGATTTTAAGAACTTATGAAGGAAATGAAAATTAAACAAGAACGTGTAATTAAGGAATTCAAAGAGATGGTGTTGCAAATGTGTCAATCATTTCGACAATGATAATAACTAATGTAACAATGAGAGGTATTTAGAAGAGAGATCCAATAAAACTTTATTAATAGAAATTATACTATAAATGAAAAGATTCAATAGCATTGAATTCCCTCACTTTGATAGTTCAGGAAAAAAGTAGTGGATACTTAAGAAGGAAACTATTTAATCCTAAAAATCTTCAGTAAGTTTATGATTTAGCTAAAAAGTATGAACTACTTTATGGTTCTTAATTTAGTTCTATGAGGATTTTGGATGAGACTAAATTTGGAGGATGGAATAATAGTAAGCTGCTTATTCTTTTACAAAACCAACTAAGGGTTTATTGCCAAATGTTATTAAGAATGGAATTAATGCACAAGTGGTAGTCGAATTACCCAAGCAACTAATAATAGGGACTTAGATGAAAGAAAAAGCAGAGGATTATGCTTATGTAATAACAAAACAGTAATACTACTAATGATATGGAATAAAGGTGGAATAGTAATATTGGTAATAAGATAACTGAATAGAATGAAAAGGAATGTTTCATTATTTATTTTTTTAGCGTAATTCGAGTTTAATACAAATTTGTAAATATTTAATCCTTAATGATAGATTAGAGGGATAGGCTAGACTTGGTTAG
>JAOXYD010000002.1:12311332-12322564 GCA_028565735.1 Pinacopodium congolense
ATAGTAATAATAATACCAAAATTAATAATAATAATAATATCTGATATTATTATTATTATCATTATCAATTAATAATAAAAATTTTAATAATATTAATAATATTAAAATTAGGAATAATAATAATATAATATAATAAATTAATAAAATTAAGAATAATAATAATAATAATAAGGATATTTTGGTCTTTTTGTTGTTATTCCTTTATCATTCAAAGTTTATATTTTTAAACCAAATACTGGCATAGAAATTTTTTAGTAGTAAACCAAATAAAGTAATACCTATTCCATTCTATTCTTCAACTATTTTATTATTAAAGAATAGCTATTTCATTCCTTACCTATTCCATTCGTTAAACCAAACATGTCATAACCTCTAGATTCAAAGGACGAGTTTGTCAAGTCGTGTACTCTCAATCCAGAAGTTAAAGTGGGGAAGGCCGGAGGTTGTTCGTTACAGCTTAATGACTATGAAACATAACCGGTCAGTAGGAAACGATTAGAACCATGTCTCCTCAATATCCAAATGGTTTACGAGTTGTTAAAGGTTGAATGTTAGATGATATTTTAGAGGATCGCATTCACCGATAAGTCAACATGAGATTGCTGAGAGAGATAGCAAAAATTTTCAAACTTTTGTTGATCGTACGTTAAATTCTAAAAGGGGTATTGAAATACCTTTAAGTGAAAACCAACGAAAAAATGTACGGAATAGTATATGATAATGAACCTTTTTCTGGACCTAACCTCGAAATCTTCTGTAAATATGTTACGATTCCTTGCATATCTTAGCTGTTGATTGTTTGTAGATAAGTGATACTAAGATTCACGTGAAATCAAATAGAAAGGATCTGGGTGGTAACTCTTTAAAAGTTTTCGCTTGCGTAACTTGATCCTGTTATTGGAAGTAGAGCTCTCGATGGATGGAGCAGAAAATGTTGATCTAAGGCAAAGCCTCATCTAGTTTTGAAGGCATCCATAGCGTAAATTAACTAATCTGCTAAGTGAGCTTTTTAAATTTTGGTTTGTGGAATTTTCTTCTAACTAGTCCCAATAATGATTCCAGCACGTCGCCTAGCTAGGGTTGTAAAGAAAGGCTATATGTTTCTTTAGTATTTTTATTATATGTTCATCTGCCGGTCCTCCATTGCTAGCTTTATCTGCGGCTTTTACATAAGATTTAGAGGAGTGGCAACTGTTTTCTACAACCCTGTAGTGTTTTTATATCTTCCGCAACTGGCTTAGCAAAAATAAAAACAAAGTTATCCACGAACTGGTCAAATCTATGGTTTTGGAAGATTGCGTGATATCTAATTTGATTTATATGATTGTTAGAAATACTGATCAATCACAAAGATTGAGATTTCACGATCGTTTCATTTAATATGTAACAATAGAAGATAATCACTTATAAATTACTTTCAAATATTTACATGTTAAAGAAATCTACACAATAAAATCCTTTCTAATCTTTGTCTTTAGATTTGTTTTGAATGAAAAACTTTATCATCCATACATTCTTTCTTTATGAAAGTTATGTAATCTTGTTTTTGGATTAACCTTATCTTTATCATTCTTTATTATTCTGAGTTTACAAATTTAAAAATAAAAATAAAATGACTTTTCAATTCAAATTGAAAAGTCGCGTCTTTTTTAATTGAATCTCATCCTAGGTGGACTATTATTTATATAATCTCTTACTCACACATAATGAAATTATTCAATTGAAATTCTACATATTCTTATATTCATTTAATAACTTGTGCGACTATCATAAAATAAGAGCTTATTATTATACATCTGTTAGAAATATATGACATTTTGATTAACAAATCGATCTTTGAGTAAATATAATATGTTATACCCTAGGTCATATCTTGTATTTTTTACTCTCCATTTGATCTCTTTTATTTCATTGTATCATTACTGTATTCAATTATCTACTTAAGAGGCGGGTGATAAGAATGCATTTTGTAATGTTTTCATATAAGTTTCAATGTTATTTTATTTTATTTTAGTGTTTAAATGCGCATGTTATATTTATATTGAGTTTACATACAGATTTAATCATATAACACAATTACAAGTTGAAAAAAAGAAATGTAGAAAATAATTGGAGCAAAATTGGAGTAAAAATGAGCAAGAGAAACCTATCTAAGATATCAATAGGGATTGGCCTAGACTACCGTTGAAGGTGCAACACCCGCCGTTTGAAGTACGATTCTTAGGTCTTTCAATGGTAGTTGAAACAAGGGGCTACTGAAGGTTATTCAACCACTGTTGAACATCCAAAAAAAGAAAAAAAGAGGGTAAACTCAACATTTCACTTCTTAAACGCACCAAAACCCTAAAAGGGCATATAAATAGCAAATTGGGAGTAGATTTCAATAGTTTTTGGCTCTCCCATTTAGGCAGTCACCTTTTTTCTCTATTTTCCTTAGGTTCTAATGTGTGTTTAATGTTCTTTCCATTTCTTTTCATTTTCTGTTCTTAGATTAGGTAGTTTAAGTGCAAAATTCTAGTTTAGTTTAGGTTTTAAATACTTTTTTCTAATTTTCATCATATTTTCCTTATATTTATTTTAGGTACTGTAATTTATTTGTTGAATGCTTGGTTTTTCATTAATATAGTATTGTTTCTTTAATTTTTCAATATTTTCCTTGATATTTAATTCATTTTCAGTTTTATTTTCTATAATTTCTGTTTTGATTTTTTGTTATTTTCATTATGTTAGGATAGATTTCCTTTGGGTAAGAAGATATTGATGGAATATGACTTTATAATTGTGAGAATTGACTTAATTTGCATTGAGAATTGTATTTTAAGTTGAAAATGAATTGAAATTTAGGTTAAATGATATGAATTAGAAATTTTTCTATAGGTTTGGCCAATCTATAAATGATTTCTAGTTCAATTGCTAAGTATAGACTTTTGATACATAATCGTCATTAGCAAATACTATAGGTAGTGATAAACTATGTGAATTTATAGGTAAACTTAACCAACTTAGTATAGGACTCCCATTCTCTTACGTAACCCGAACTTGTGAGATTGCAGCTTAGGTTAGTTGTTCCCTAATATCTAATGCTACTGAGAGATTATAATAAAGAACTTGTTCTAGGTTATCATATAATTAGGGATAAATTTTCTATCATTAGGATTTATTTAAAATTGGAGAAACTTAGGATTCAAGAGTTTGTTTGAATCCATAAGCTAGTATCTTAGATAAAGCATAATCTATGTGTTTTAAATGATCAATTATAAGTCCTAAATCTCAGTAAAATCTTTTGTCTAGTTTTCTCTTGCTGTTATCCGTTTCTTTCTATTTTTGTTCTTTCTGTTTTTGTTTTGATTTAGTTAGTTGTCTTTTATATTTGTTTTTAATTTTACAAAAATTCATGGGTTTTTATTTCTTTTTATTTTCTTTTAGCGTATCAGTAGAAATAGCTTTAACGCTCTCTAGTTCCTTATGGATTCATCCTTAACTCACCCTACTACATAATAAGATTCCGTTACATTTATTATTTGGTAATTTGTGACAAGTTACTAGTGGTATACCGTTGAATATATTTTCATGTGAGTTATTAATAAAAAAATTACCTTCCTCTGTTCTCGGTTTTCTTTTAAATTCAATTTAATTTGCTTATGTATAATTGTTTCATAGATCGCATCTTATATGACCTTCTGATAATAATCTAAAGTAGCATATTTTAAACTTAATTCTCAATAATTAAATAAGAGGTATATGGGTATATGAAGAGATTCCTTTTAATCCTAAAGGTCTTATTCAATGTAAGTTTAGATCTTATTTACTTATATAAACTACTTTATGATCGTTTTAACACATATGATATAAGTTATATGTTGTAGTATTAACTTACTTTCGTTTAATCATGTAAATCTTTCATTTATATAATACCGTATATATGATAAATCAATACATACATAATGTATGACGTGATTTCACTTGTCTACGCTAATAATTATCTTTCAGAATTCATATTTGGTAACTTAAGACAGATACAATGACCATTTAATCACTCTTAACCAATTTATCTTTTTATCTAGGATGACTTTAATATTTTAAGTTTCACTCATAATTATCACCTAAATAATAAATCTTGAACTTGTCTCATCTTTAGTTATTACAAATACTAAAGGTGATTGCTTATATAAGAGGGTCAATCTCTTATCAGTCTAACATAAACTTTTAAATTATATAAAATGAATTCATATAAAACACATATATTTCTTAAGGCAATGACACAGTCATTCAGTGTTAACATTCATTAGAGATTTAAACATGACAATATAATAAGTGAATATATATATATATATATGTATATATTAATCAATTAAATTTCAATATCCATATAAACCAAGTGAATTCACATACCTGATGTATGTATTTCATAAAATTGGATTTATCATTGGGTTAGTCACCATATCTCTTGTATATACATATTTCAAATTCATGTCTACTCCTTCTCGTGCAACTATGTCTTTTACAAAAGTATATTTGGTATTTATGTACTTGCTTTATTATGATATTTGAGATTTATAATATAAGCAATCATTACTTGATTATCACAATTGATTGTCACTAGATCTTTATTACTTTTAATTAATCCCAAATTAACTAAGAATTTTCTAAGTCATAAAACTTCATGTGCTATAGCTGAAAACGCTATAAATTTAGCTTTTATTATAGATAATACAATGTAAGATTGTTTTCTTAGGACCCGTTTAGTTCAACTTTTCGTTTCCGTTTTCTGTTTTTATTTTTGAACGTTTTATTGGTTTTTGTGCATTTTTTAAATGTTTTTATGATATTTTTTTTAGTTTTTGTGTTATATTTGTATGTTATTTTATTGGGTTCTTATACTATTTTTTCTTTAAGTTTCAAGGTTATTAAAAAAATAAAAATAGAAATGGAAATAGAAACATACAACCCCTTACTTTTCCATGATATTACATCATTATTGAGTAAGAAAACAAAAATCAAAGTAGATTTTCTTTCTTCTAAATCATCTTACCAATTTACTTTCGTATAATCTTAAAAACATGGATAGTTTCCTTAGTAATACAATGTATAATTAGCAATAGTTTGTAGATACATCATTTTTTTCCTTTACTATTTTCAAATATACTTGTCCTAGATTGAACTGATATTTTTTCACCATTCTAATAATGTGACAAATATTTAATCCTGTACACATAATTACAAATTTAAGATTTACAATTGTACTAGAATAAGGAAATTTTGACATTTATTCCTTTTTCTGTGGCATTAATGCATAAAATTTCTTACTGAGGCCTTTTTCCTTAACTATAGGAATGTCAATCAATTTGCAATTTTATATACAAAATCATTTAAATATTTTTTTAATACATTTCATTCTAGAAAGTGACGATAATTTCTTTGAATAATCTTTTGAAAACTTTATTCCAGGAATGCATGCAATATTTCCCACTTTTTTCATTTCAAATTCGAATGAAAACTAGTCCTTGTTTTGCTTAAGAAAAACATAGTAATCATAAGCAATCAAATTTCCATCCACATATAAAGATAAAATCATAAACTTATCTTTAGATCTTTAATATATATGAAATGATCTTTACCTATCATATTAACATCATATGAAATGTTACATTATAGAAATGTGTGTATCATTACATTAAAGACATCTTCAAACCATAAATCGATTTCAATAATTATTATACTTTATATTACAAACATGTATCATTAAAACCTTAGTCTTTACATTTATTTAAGGTAATTTAAGATCTATATTTGCTGCTCTATCCAAAATGAGATGAGTTGAACCAAACCTTACGCCAGGTGGAAAATTTTCTTTATAGTTAATTCCTTTTGTTATGTATATCCTTTAGTTACAAGTCCTATATGTCTTTCAATACTGCCATCATCATTTTATTTTATTTGAGAACCTACTTATTCCTAATAGCTTTTCACCCTTCAAGGAGAAACCAAGTTCCAGACTTGATTAGAGTTTAAGGAATACATCTCTTACTTTATTGCTTTCATCCTTTTTTTTTATCACAACTAGAAATAGCGTCATTTATATTTTTTGGCTCATTTTTTTATTATGCAATAATCCTGTGAATTTTTCCTTCAAAATTTCAAACCATGTTAGGAATTGTTCCACAATTTAATTTGACATAACAAGGGTTCATGAGAAACAAATTCATCACTATCTTGATTATGCCTATTCGAATTAGACACTGCAAGTGACTTCCACCTAATAAGAATGTAAAGAGATCTTGAATCAAATTTTCATTTTCTATATTGATTCTAGTTAGATAAAGTTCCTTTTACTTAGTTCTTCATAACATAATCATTTTGATCAAGTGTCTTGTATCAGAATAGGTCTTTACTTGACTTTCCCTGCCTTAGAAACTCATTCTTTATAAATATAACATCTCGTGATTTGAATTTAGTTATTCCTCCATTACTTTATTCACTTATGAAAGCATACTCTTTTTGTATTTAGAGTATCTAATAAAGATATTTTTCTTCCCTCTAAGACCTATTTTCCCATATTTATGAGACAAATATTGAACATAAGTAGTATAAACTCATAACATATATGGGATACTTATAACAGATTTCTTGGGCATTTGATTAAGTATATAAGCAACTGTTATCATGATGTCATTCCAAAAGGTGATTGATAAATTTGCCATCATGAATTTAATCATTTCTAGTATTGTTCTTTACCATCTTTCAATGAGTTCATTTTTATTGATGGGTTCAAAAAACAATCAACTATCTTTTTGTTCCTTTTTATCACATAACATCTTGAACTTATTAGAAAAGTATTCTTGTCATCGATTAGTCCTCAATTATTTTATTTTCTTGTCTAATCTTTTTTTTTTCCAAATTCATACACTTTATGTAGTAATCATATGCTTCTAATTTATGATGAGTCAAATAGATGTGATCATATTGAGTATAGTCATTTATAAAAGTGAAGAAATATCTAGCTTCATGTCTGACCCTTACATTTATTAGATCACAGATTTCATAATGAATGACTTGTAACATATAAATAGCTTATACTCCATTTCTAAATTACTTTCCTACCATTTTACTAGCTAAAAAACATTGGCAAATAAGTAAATCTACTTAATTTAGATAACCTATTAGGTCTTCCTTTTCTAATTGACTTATTTGATTTTGAACAATATCATATAATTTAGCATGCCATAAAATATGCATAGACATTGAAATCACTAGTTGAAATAAATAAAAAATAATTAATATTATTAATTGTACCAATAGTATCTAGAGCAATTAAACTGTTTAATACAGCACCATGACTATAATATATATTTTTTCAAGATACAAAACTCGTCTATCATTTGTTGAAGCTTACTTTGAAACAAAGTACAGTTAACACCAATACAAATACAAGATTCCTTTGAATCTTTAGAGTATACCATACATCAGGTAGAATTAGAGAATGGCTTCTATGCACGATTAATATTCATAACATTCATATGCCAATCTCTTATACAACAAATCTATAACAACCTTTTACATAAAACCATTATGTTCTATGTACGATTTTATGTAATTCTAAGAAGACAATCCTACCCCTCGCTACATGATTGATTATTCCTCAGTCAACAATCTACAAAGAATGTAATTAACTTAGAAATAAAATAAGAGACATTCACAAAATAAATGTTCAAGATATAGGATTATGATTGTTTTAGACTCACTATAATTGCATGTTAAGTGACCTTTATCGCCACAATTATAACTTATCCTTAGAAATATAATTAACAAGAACATGTTTTTCGACCTACATTTTGAAATAATTAATTTTGGTCTACACTATTTAAATGCTCATTTAACGATTTGAAGACTTTCAGGAGTATTGCAGCAAAGAGGCGTGAGAAACTTTCCTGAATGACGCTTAACTTTGCTGATTTAAAACTGAAAGTGGAAGATGGAAGTAAATAACATTTTCATTTGTCGTGGTGAATCAAGAATAACAGCTTGATACGAATTTCCAGCGAAAACTGGAGGCTTAACTATATGTCCATAATGATTTTCTATTTACTAATTTGTTAGTGGATAATATTTTGATTTATTGTCCACTAAAAAGAACATAAGCTTGTTATTTGATGGAACACATGCTAATTTAGCCATCATTATTATCTACAAATTAAATTACTTTAGTGTAACAATAAATAATTTTTGTTATAGAATAACTATAAAAGTTACTAAATTAATGGTCACCTATCATTTTTAAGATAATATTATTAAACATTTAAACGGTTATTTCTTTAATAACATTTTGATTATTAACGGAAATCGAATTACTCAGTACAAAGATGCTGTAAACTTCATAATTTTGTTGAAGTTTTAATTTATTCATTAAAAGACAATGATCACTAGTGTTAATTAGAATTATATCTAAACTCAATGCATTTTATGTGGTTAGATTTACCTGAAAAAAACTACCATCCGAAAAGGTTTTCAAAGCACGTTTCAACAGATAGGAAGCATGAGAAAAAACCTATAGTTAGCGAGGAGCATTGCATGTAGGTAACGAAAGGGATGGTTACTTAACGGTAAGCCAATGGAAAGAGTTGAAAAGGAAGACCTTATCCTTTGCAACTGTAGGCTCACTTTCAACTCACCTAAACACCAAAAACAACCAGTCTAATGGTCAAGCTCCAAACTCCCCCTCAACTACTGTCTGTATAAATGCTAATCGTCTTGGACTTTGAATTGCCTTGTTTCTCTCTTTCTCTCCAAGTCCCTACGCATCACCCACTATCTCCATTTCATTCTCTATATCGGAGAGGGGTACTGGGGAAGCCAACAATGAGAAAACCTTGCTGTGACAAAGAAGGTAACAATAAAGGAGCTTGGTCCAAGCAAGAAGACCAAAAACTCATAGACTACATCAAAGCTCACGGTGAAGGTAGTTGGCGTTCCCTCCCTAAGGCTGCTGGTATGTTACATGCCTCCATGTTTGCCTTTTCTTTTTCTTTTTTTTTTTCCAGATTTCAGGGATTCTGATAAGCTACCAACAGAAATCAAAACCAAATCTCTAAAATGCTCCTCATCATTTCGTGTTGGCTAGTGATCATAAGCTTATGTAATGCATATAGCTCTTTTAGCAGATGTACAAGTATTCCTACTTACATCTCTGCGTCGTACATAAACTTGGCAACTTAGTAATCAGACTAATTAAATGCACAATTGCAGGTTTGCACCGTTGTGGAAAAAGTTGCAGGCTAAGATGGATAAACTATCTTAGACCCGACATCAAAAGAGGAAATTTTGCTCAAGATGAAGAAGACCTCATTATTAAGCTCCATGCCCTTCTTGGCAACAGGTATACTTTTCTTGAATGCGAATGATTTTCCGTCAATTTCATTTATTTAATAAAGTCATGATCTCTTTCGCTTGTTCACCGTTCATAGATACGCATGTACCACGTCAATACGTGTTTGGCATTAATTTATTGCAGTAATTTAGTCAGTATGTTAACTTGATAAGTAGAATGAGAATACGTATGCACCTTTTTCAGGTACATGTATAATTTATAATAACAGTATAATGTTGTTAAAACTAAAGAAATTAAGCTGGTTGGCTGTTAGGTGGTCATTGATAGCTGGAAGACTGCCTGGAAGGACAGATAATGAGGTGAAGAACTACTGGAACTCCCATATCAGGAAAAAGCTAATAGCCATGGGAATTGACCCTAATAATCATCGACTCAACCAAATTCTTCTTCACCCTCAACCCCAGAGATTGTCTCCATCTTCTGACTCACAGAAAGATGCATGTAATTATATATCCAAAAAGTCTAACCAGGACAATGATAAGATTTCTGACTCAGCAAGTTGTCTCGAAGACGAAACTTCTGCTGCTTCTTCTAATCTTAATCTTGATTTAACCATTGCAGCTCCATATACTCGTCACCATCATCATCAACTCATCGCTCTTGAAAATAGGGCACCCGATTTGCAGCCAGCGATTGATACCAATGAAGTAAAGAATGAAACATTGCCTACCCTTCTTCTATTCAGATGATCATTACGAACTTGCGAAAATTTTCGTCTACTTGTGCAAGTGGTCAATGGAATCGGCAAAGATTAATCTATCTAAAAAAAGTTGTTACTTCAAGACTTAAGTTTTGATGGATTTGTAAAGGAGATGAGACTCCGGGCTCCGTGATACATATAGAAACGGCCAATATGTGCTTCTATGCACAGATGTGTAAATTGATCGGTAGAAGCAGCTTAGAAGGACATTGAAAGGTCGGCTGAAGATGGTTCTAATAATTTAAAGAAGTTGGTGACTCAGTCCTTCTAATGTTGTGTTATCTAGTGGTCAAACTGATTAATATAGTATGATAATAGGAGTAATTTTCGGTTCATATCTTATATGATTCATAATTCTAATTGTATCCATAGACATATGTCTAACCTTGCTTATGTTCAGCATTTATTTTATTATGTTTTCTAAATTGAAATATTGTCGTCGTGTGCAAAGCCAAGTAAAAAAGCATGCTAAAACATACCTATTCAAGAACAAGAAATATTCTAAAAATATCATTTCTGAAGCAAATTAATGAAAATGTTCTATATGTTAATTGAGATAATAAATAGACAAGTGAGTTGAATAACAAATTTTTAAAAAATTTTAATTAAGTGGTCAACCTTTAAAAAGTTCAATTAAAATAAAAATTTAAACTCATACTGACATAACTAATAGACTTTATCATGTGGACATTGTCATGTGAATATTTACGTATACAAATTTAACTTTTAAATTTTTTTAATTTAATGAGTGAAATTTTAGAATTTTTCAATTTATTGATCAATTTTTAAAAATTTTCAATTTAATTATTAACCTTCTAAAATTTGGTCAAATCAAATTAAAATTAATTTTTTTCCTTATAAAAATGACAAGTAATTAGTACAACAATATAATTATTGTAAAATGGCTTCTCGGTTTAGTTAACTAATATTTAATTATTTATTATACTCTATTTCAAAAGATGTCAAAGTTCTAGACTTGATAAGTCTTGGATCTAAGGAAAATAATTCATGAATAAATCTTTTAAATTAAAAATAAAATAACCACAAATTATATTTTATAAATAAATTTAAATTTAAATATATATTATTAATTTATAGTAAAGAATATATAGATATATAAGAACTTAATCCTTCAAAAGATTAAAAA
>JAOXYD010000002.1:12345694-12359491 GCA_028565735.1 Pinacopodium congolense
CAAAGATTTCTCTCTTATTGCTCGACCCCTTACCAATTTGTTAGTTAAAGATGCACCATTTCACTTTGATACTAACTATTTAAATTCTTTTGACAGGTTAAAAGAGGCACTCGTATCCACACCAATTTTAACTTCACCGGATTGGTCCTTACCTTTTGAGATTATGTGCAATGCTAGTGACTAAGCACTAGGGTGCGTTTTGGGACAACGAAAGGAGAATAGATTACATGCCATCTACTACGCCAGCAAGACACTGACAGGAGCACAGTTGAATTACACCACTACTGAAAAGGAATTGCTAGCTATGGTGTTCGCATGCGACAAATTTTGCTCATACCTTTTAGGTTTAAAGGTAATTATTTTTACTAACCATACAGCACTAAGATATCTGTTTGCCAAGAAGAACGCTAAGCCAAGGCTTATACAGTGGGTATTACTCCTACAAAAATTCGATTTAGAAATATGAGATAAGAAGGGAGCAGAGAATGTAGTAGCGGACCACTTATCACGTTTGGAAGGTGGGGAGATCCAGTTAAGCGTAGACAGTGTTTACCTTTGTATCAAAAGCCTAGTTGACATCTCTAATAACCTTATAAAATTATCCTAGTTAAGTAACCACAGTTATTCATGATAAGGTATTTATCCTCACATCAAAAGACTAGATGACCTTTAAATTAAAGTTTTTAATGATCTAAAAACAACTTTGACTAATTTTGTGAAACAATCTATATAGAATTACATAGATGTCTAATGTTGTGCATAAAAGATTGTTATGACTAACTGTGTGCTTATATGGGAATCGATTTCTGTCATAATTGAGTTTGAAAATGTGAGCTATGTTCAAATACCTTTTTTTTTTTTTTGGTTTTATACCCAATTAACTTTCAACTACTTTTATAATTATTCTGTAGGAGTGTATAAGCAGTTCCATGAGGACAAGTAATAGTTCAAGTATAACAGTATTTAATAATACTCTTCTTATAAGTTTTTTAGTATGGTTTAATAATTAAAATCCTAGAGTTAAAGAAAATTTTATGTGATTTTTATGTCTAAATGTGATAATCTTTAAATTTGATATTGCTCATATAGAAATTTATAAAAATATTTATTTTCGTAGGTCATTGTTAATATATTTCATCATGGAAATATTTAGAATATTTTTCAATCAAAAAAGAGGAATAACGGTGGCATTCCAACGGGTTTCACTACCATGGTTTTTTTTAGGAAAAGCAAGAAGAATAAAAGTTGTCAAGTAGGTTCCATAAGCAAGATCACCGTTGGGATCTTGACCGTGATTGCATCTAAACCTATGGTCAGTTCCACAGTCATGAATCTAGTCATAGGAGAGTTAGGCTCTAACTCCTATTTAAATGTGTTTTTAGGTTTTTAAAGAATTTTTTACATTTTGGAGTGCTTAAACTGCCACCGATAGTTCAAGAGCCAATTATAAGCTAATTTTACATATTTTAGGTTTCCAATAATTTTCATTGAAGAGTCAATGGTCAAAGTATCATGAGAATAAGTTTTTCAATTCTTTTATTATTATTATATTTATTTATATGATCATGAACTAAATTCCCATAGGATCTAGATGAGATGAGCCTTATGATTGATAATTCAATGTTTGTTATTTGATTTTAATGTAAAATACAAGAATTTATTTTAGGTTTATTCATAGATATAATTCAATTAGATTAAGATCATTAAATGCAATTTAAATTTCATTATTTTATTTCATATATTTAGATTGAGAAATCAAGTATGTGAATAAATCAATTCAAGAATAGAGAGATTTCCATGGGTGATAGAAATAGGCTTTACATAAATTTTTTGAATTAGATTCAAATCTATCTAAAGCAATAGAATCCAAATATCGAAACAATGCATTTGGTTAAAGTTTCAACTGAGAAGACATTCTAATTTATTAACTAAAAGGATAGGAATTATATTACTCAAGACAGAATATAATTCAATTAAGGAATTTTATGGTCTGAATAAATTGTGTAAAGCATTGAATCAATAATCATTAATCTAGTTAATATCTTGGAGGCATTATACATCTAGGTCCTACTTTTATAATTGTGTTCTTAATCTCTTTCATCAATTGCATTCTTAATCTAGTAAATTATTTTAGATTTTGTTATTTTAATTATTATTTCAATTAATCAATCATCAAATTTTGTAGAAGAAATAATAAAGAAACAAAAAGTAATAGTAGTCGTGTAATCCTTTTGGGATGATATTCGTACTCACTTTAAACTATACGATAGAATAATAGGCACACTTGTTTTATTGGTTTTAGTATTAATTAGTGTGAGATTTATATTTTATTTTATAACTTAAAACACAACCATCATATATATATTTGGAATCTAATAAGGTACAAAATAAGTTAACATATAAAATTATCAAGAAACTAATTAAATATTTTTTATGAAGGTAGCAAAACTCATAAATGCTAAGGCTCCACCAAATTCAGATACTAGTGAAGCATTTGTGTTTTTAATGGCAAAAGTGAAGAATAAGAAGAATTAGATATGCTCCATACTCTTGAAAATAAGTGTTTAAGGATAATAACATTCTCAAGGCTTGATATTTTTCTTTAATACATTAAATCTCGTAATCACCTGGATATCCTAGAATAATTTCATTTCATTATATCATTTTCATAAGTCCTACTAATATTATAGTTTATGGATATATCATATAAAATTATGGGGCTAATTAAGGAGTCACCAAACGATGGTCTTCGTAAATTCTTCTTTATACAAGGGAGGAGCATTTTTATTAATAAAGAGAGTGAGAAGACAAAAAAATTTCCTGTACAAAAGAGGACCATGGAAAGCCTCGTAAAATTATATGTGTGTATGGTTAGTGTATGTTTACTTTCCATACGTAATGACTTTTATTTTTGGCTCATATTATGTATGCAAAACTAAGTCATATTAAAAAAATAACTATCAATAAACATACACAAAATACAAAAATATATAGTATGGACTACCTAATCATGCTTCGTAAAAGGGCATAGACATAAGACTCATAAAAAGCATCAATATCAAATAGTTCCTTGGAAAATTTTCTTATGACTAATCATCATCGGAGATATTACATTTTCGTTTATTTTCTATCTATAATTTTGGAGAACTTACTCCCATTTTTCAGCAACGACAAACTTAACCAATGAACTCTCTTAAAAACGTGTTATCTCGAGAAAAAAGCGTCCATAATAAAGCCATAATATGTGATAAAGACACTTGACAACGAATGAGAAATGAAAGGGCCTAACATGGGTTGAAGGCCTATAAGAAAGGCCGAGACTCAATCCTATGCCAGATTAAGCCTCCTTGTAAGAAAAATAAACTACTTAATGGGGGTTTTCTGGCTCACATAAATGAATTAGGGAAAAAAACTATGAATTTAAATTAAAAAGTGAAAAAGTGAAAGAGCGTAAAAAAAATTAAAAATTCTAAATAAAATAATAAATAATAAATAATAAAATTCAAGTGAAAAAAGATAAAGAGAAATTTGAATGTTGGAAAATTGATGCATGCTATATACACTTTGGAATTCCATCATAAGATGTAAATACGTGAGATGCAGAATATGTGTTGAAAAATGAAGCATAAAACTTTTAGTAGCAGGTGGAATCGATCCTTGGCTGGCTGAGAATTCATTCTCCAGCTTAAAGAATGGCTCATCACTTTGAAAGGAAAAGGATAAAGGTCTTGTTTTGACAGGGCATATGATTCTATCTGTGTTACATAAACGCTCTGATGCAGCAAATTAGCAGCCCTTTGTGTGCTTTTGGTAATGGTCACATGGAAAGGCTGTCACAACCCGACCATGGATCGTTATGCTTTTATGATCATCAAAATTCTTGCCAGTAGAAGCTAGTCTCCTCCTTTGCAGTACTTAATTTGAGTTGGTTGGAAATTGATACTATTTTTAGTCTACCTTGAAAGTTTAACAAGAAGGATTTCTACAAAGCATGCATATCATTTAGATGTCCAGAGCAGCAGTTTTTTCTTTTCTTTTTTTTTCGCCCCCTAGTTGTTACATTAAGTAAAGTTAATCACATGATAATATAGATGCAAACTTTAGTGGATACCTAATGAATTTTTAAATGTTTTTGAAATAAATGGTAATTAGAACCCAAAGTGGGTATACATGCATATGCCTGCTTTTGACAACATGTTTTTCTCTTTGTTACGCACCCTCTGAAAGTTAAAGCTTAACCAACAAGCTGGACATGTTCAATTTAGGGCTGATGGTTATACTGCAGATTAACTTGACTACAGTGATTGGTTTAAGGAAAAAGAAGGAAGAACCTAACAAATATAAGAACTCCCTTTACCCATAAATTCAAATTTAAGATGTAGATGTCTTATAGCAAAACATTTCACAATTATTGATTATATATACTGACAATGTATGGATTTTTGGACCTGAAAAACCCTATACCAATACGATTGTGTAATTGATAATATAGCATAAGAATAAGATGTTGTAATAGCACTTAATTAGTTAGTTGAATTAAAATCACCAAATATTGGTTAATTCTAATAAGGTTAAAGGTACATTTTAAGTCTTAAAGTTTTGAGAACAACCATAATTTAATTGTACCAATTTCTCTTGTAAGAATATATTTTCTCCAAATCATATCGTAGCTTAGATAATCTCGGGAGTTCTCAATTCCGTAAAAAGCAAGGAAATCGAGACCAAGGAAAACAAAGGTCCACTTAACGTTAGCAGATCCAATGTTTTTACAATTAGAATTGCGACCTGAGATTTCAACTCCAAATTTGTCATATATAAAGTTAGAAGTTAATGACTCAACTACCGTAATTGTAATGTCATGTAAAACTACTATCTAAACCCTAGTTACTGCCCCTGCAATTTAGTTTAAACGAAAGACAAATAGATACGGCTCCTCTTTAAATTTCACAACTAACCTCTTGCATGCATGTACTACAAGACCTTATTAAAATGTAGGCAACTATGGTCCCCTACAATTACAGCAGCACATGCAGTTCGTCTTCAGGTCATCAAGAGTACCATTTGAAAGAGTCTCATTGCATATAAAAGTGTTGCTCGTCACTCAACCCTGCATTATTTGGAAACTACCTAACCAGGTTAACTGTTCCCTTTTGTACACACCATTCCTTCCATTTCATAGAAAGCCCCATGTTCTGGAGTCCCAAATAAGTCTCTCTTCCTGCAGATTTGATAGACTCCATTGGTTCATCAACTTGTTTAGATAAGGGATCAAATGTTGGCTTTGATGCTTCTCATTTTGATTATTTCATCTAGCGTTGCGGCTAGTGCTAACTTGACCAAGAAGCTAGACCAGACGTTGATGCCACAAGAACCAGATACCACCGTAAAGTGTGGATCATGTCCATGTGTAACCACATGTGATCAGTTATCACCACCGCCGCCATGTGTAACCACATGTGCTCAGTTATCACCGCCGCCGCCGCCACCTCCAATAGACTGCGCTCCGCCGCCACCTCCAATATGCTGCACTCCGGTTACACCCTGCACTCCGCTTACACCCTGCACTCCGCTTACACCACCACCTCCAAGATTTGTTTACTTTACTGACAAACCTGGGAATGTATACGTGTCAGATCCTTACGATCAATGGAGTTTTTACAGTGGCGCTGGGCAGAGAAGTACTAGCTGGTTTCTGCTTTTGGTAGCTGTTGGAATACTGAACTGGTTCTGATTTACATGACCTAGTATTTGTGTTTCTTATTGTAGTTCTTTTTTAAATATAGCTCGTTTTATCAGTGTCTTCAATATCGAAAATTTTCATGTAAATATATATATATATATATATGCAGTTTATGGACACTCGAGATTTCTCATATGAACAGATGGGGCATCTTAATTACGTGTTGCCTGAATTGTTTAGCCTTCAAATAGAGTAGCACATATCGTTCTTGGTTTACACACACCATTTCTATATCTTTAATCTCGTTCTTATATTTTCTTTTGGTAAATATACAAGAAACGTCGTTGAAAAAATAATAATAAAACTGCGTTCAACCCGAATTTGTTTGATTGCATGCCGGCATGAGGCCTCAATCGTAGTCATGATGATGTCAGTTATGTTGTGTTCTGTAGAATAGAAGTACTTTTTAGCTCGCGATTCATATGGTTCCACCTAATTTGAAAGAAGCAGACTTTTAGTCTCTTGATTCTTTTTTATAATTTTTATATTTTTATGTTATTTAAAACTTCTTAACACAAAATTTTCAAATAAAATTGACGGTGGAGACTAATTCTATTTAAATTTCTTGTTAAAAGATTATTTTATTCTTAAATTTTTATGTTTTAAAGTATATTATCTTTTGGTAGTCACTTTGAAAAATTTTAATCAATTTTAAATATTATTCTTGAATCTTCAATCAAATTCCTTTAATTCTTCAAAGTTTCGTACAACTTTTGAAAAATCTGCGTGCTACGTCAAAAATTCAACTGTATTATGATTTTGATTGACATAATTTTAATATCGAAGGAATTCCCACTTAGCTTTATGCATATTAGTGGCCAATTAATTATAATAAGTCTGGGAACTTGTGATGATCACTACAATGATTGAAAACTTTTATAATTATGCATACAAGATGATTTTCATATTTGTCTTCAATATGCCTGCAATATATAAATTAAATTAAAAGTTAATGTCTAGTGTTATTTATTTCAAATAAAATTATAATAAGGTTATGTTCAAACTTTTTTAATATTAATATAATTCTTTAATTTCTCAACAAAAAAAAAAAAGTTTTGACAATAGAGCTTGAACCAAGAAGTTAAAAAACTACATTTGTAATGAAGACTGGAATAAAAATCGATGTAAACGGAAGCATTGATAACTTATTCAACCACACTTAATTTTTTAGTTGTGCCATCATGTCAAGGTTGGTTCGTGTCGATTTCATCCACATTAACTGCAATGTTATCGTTCTTGAATCTAAAGTCTTGAATAACGAAGTTTGGATGACATTTGTCCTTGCTGGATTGTATGCTTCAAGCTGATGTAGATTTAATTTCAGTAGTTATGACAATCGATTAGAATGAAAGTTCTTTGGCGTTGTGATACAGTGCTCCAAATCACATGTGCTAGTACTGTATTGACTATGGAAACTTCTTTTAGGAGACTCAAAAGAAAAGTGGACGCGGTCCACCGAGGGTTATATATATATACATGTATGAGCTAACTCAAATACTGAAAACAATTAACTGTTAGTCGGTTTTATAGCCAGTGATATAAACGTTTTATAGCCCTTCTATTTATACTGGCTTTTATTTCAGACCTCATATTTGGTTTTGTTTTATTTAAAGCTTCTTTTTTATATGAAATATCATTAAAAAATCCTCATCTATCTCTGCAAAAAATGTCAATATTTTTTAAATATACACTTTTACCATTGTAATTTTAATAATGGGATCTTTATAGAAAAATTTTATGTCAAGAGATTGAAATAATTAAAAGTACGTTACTTTATAATGGATTTAGAAGAAATTAAAAGTTCCAACAGGATAGATAAGCAGCAGTGACTAAGAGTTTTTGCAGTAATTTGAAGACATGTATAGCACCTCGGTTCTAAATAAATAAAATGTTGGTTGAAACAGAAAAGACTTACGTTTTAATTGAATGAGGTTACTAACTCCGTACTGCCCAACCACATCAATCACAATCATGGACCCGCATTTATATTTTCAACAGCATAGTTGTACTGATCACTAGCTGTCGGTGAGGCGGTTGTCTAACACACGAAACAACAATATTAATGAATGACGCTTCTTACAAATCCCACACGTTCTTATAAACGTCAATGGGAAGACCATCTGCTATCATCAAATTTTTCTTTTTTTAATTATTTTTGTAAGAAGTTTTCTCCACTCATCAGCTACAATAAAACAAACCTCCGAAATAGATCAAGGACAAAGAATGGCTCCAACCCTTTTACACTCGTGCAAAATGGACACTTCAAGAATCAATTGCCTAAAAATGTAAATTATTTAGGGCCGTTTGGTTCGATTTTAGTTTTTGGATTTGATTTTCAGATTTTCTAAACACAAATATTAATAAAGAACATTACAAAAATCAAGACAAACAACACAAAAATCTATAAAAAAAAATTCTAATACAGTACAAAAATCAAGACAGACAACACAAAAATCTATAAAAATACACAAAACCTAATACAAAAATATAACATACACATCTAAAAATTACAACTAAAAACTTTCTCAAAGCTTAGTAATTGGCAAAATTTATATCGTCTGACCCTTAACATCAAGCCGCTTAAGACTAACTTCACAACATCCGCGCACATATTCAGGAGTACCTATTACCTTAAATTTAATCCCCCTCGCCCCCAATCATAAGTCATACAATGCCAAAATTTTGTTGCTATCTAAACTTTACCCCTGGGAAGTCTTAGAGCCTGAAAATGGGACACATTTGTAAGATAAAAATGATATTCTCACGGTTGATGACTTGATCAGAACTTTTTCTTTAATATTGTTCGGATAATATATCATGGTTTCCACATAATATATTTTGAATTAAAGGATACCTTATTATAATTTAATCACTTCTAGTTATTTTAAAATATTATCCTACGAGAGTTAAATGCCTAATAAATGTGTTTTATTAGATATTCATAAGACTTTCTTTTCAAAAGATAATGATTACTTCAACATTCACGGAGAAAACATACGGACAAAAATCACATTTATTAGACATTAATAAGATTGCTTTTCAAAAGTTGGTAATATCTTAAACACTCATGGGAAAAAAAAAAGATACGGGACGCGATGCTAGAAAGATTTCTTGACAAATGAAAGGCCTATCAATGAGGATTTTCAAAAGCATTTCTTTATAAATATTTATATGATCAGTAATACCTACATGTTATATTTTTTGAGCAATATGATTCATATTCCAAAATATGTATTTCTTGTACATGAATTAGCTTCTACACCTCGCTTTATTTATTATTATTATTATTATTATTTCTTAACATTGGTGTCAAAATCAGAGGTCATGTATGTTATTTTATTGTATGCTTTTGATTTAAAATTTTATTAGTACCTCGCTATTTTCATCAGACTATTTGAATAGTCTAAACAAATTCTATTACTTATGTATTTCTTGTACATGAATTAGCTTCTTCAACTCACTTTATATGTATTTATTTATTTATTATTATTTCATAATATTGGTATTAAAGTACGTGTATCATTTTCTTGAATAAATTTGTTTAAAAATTTATTAGTATGTCACTATTTGAATGGTATTTATAAATTTTAACTTTAATTTTTTGAAAATTTTCGAAAAAGAAACAATTCGATGACTACTAATTATTGCCTATGCATTGGAAGCAAGAGAGTTTTAGCCTGTTTAAATGTCAATTCTATAAACAAATACGTCTATGGGCCTTCGTGGTAATTTAGTATTTTTTTAGTTAATTAAGGGGCAATTTGATAAAGCTTTTAGTTGTGATTTTTGGTTGTGGATGTTATATTTTTGTATTAGATTTTGTGTATTTTTATAGATTTTTGTATTATTTGTCTTGATTTCTATGCTGTATTAGAGTATTTTTTTTCGATTTATGTGATGTTCTTTATTGATTTTTGTGTTTAGAAAATCCGAAAACCAAATATGAAAACCGAAGCCGAACTAAACGGTAATTTAATTACTAAATTCTATAAGGATAGAGAATTAGTGGGCTTGACTTATTTTAAATGGGTTCGCCCAAATTAGTAGATTGGATCAATTTTACAAGTTTCGACTTGTGCAGTGTAGGCTTAATTAATACAAAAAAAAACTACTCGACCACTCCTATATAGCCTCCTGTCTAGCCCCCTTCGTTAATTAATTTTAAAACATAATTTTTGTTTGAGAATAAGTTTAAAACTAAATTAACATAAATAAAAAAGAAAAAAGTTAATTAATTAGATAAATGGATATTTTTTTAAATTAATAAATCTTAAAAATGAACTTGCACCCAAACTCCTTCTCACTTTTCCTACACCATTCCCGCCTAAGAGACATCCACCAATGCTTTAGAGAGAAGAATTCACAAGCCAACATCACAATCCTTCTCTTTATCTCTCCATTCTCGAGAAAGTAATGTTCCCTCTTCTCCTTATCTTTGATTATGAAGACGTTAATGATACGTCTCTTTAGCTAAACTAGTAAAGTTTCATTCTTGTTATTGTAATCGTTCATAGGTCTTGTTTCAAATCTCTTAATCTTCTCATTCATAGATCTGTTTTCTATGATATCCAAATTATTCTAGGAAAAAGTAATCTATCAATCCATCAATACTTGAGAGAGAAGAATTCACAAGCCAACGACACATTCCTTCACTTTATCTCTCCATTTCTTGGAAACTCATTTCCCTCTTCTTCTTGTACTTAATTATGGACGCTAATGGTACGTCTCTTTAGCTTAAACTAGAAAGGTTTCATTCTTTTTGTTGTAATTGTTCATGGGTCTTGTTTTAAATCTTGTTCACTATTCACATTCATGAGCTTGTTTCTATGATATCAAAATTATTCTAGGAAAAAGTCAATTTTCTCATGGATTTCTTTGAGTCTATCATGTGCGTGCTTCAGTGTCTTAGGTATTACATTAGTTTATTGTTTTCATTTATTCCTTTAGTCTACTATAGACGTTTGAAAACAAATAAACCCATTATAGTGGCAACTACTTGAGTTTGAGTTGCAATTTTTTCATTGCTAGGAAATGTGGTAAAAGATAAAATAATGAAACACAATCTTATGTTCTTCCTTTCCTACCATTAAGCCCTGGATTCTCCTGCTTAAGATGATATCTATCGTAGGGGAACAATGCCTTGATTATGGCTAATTCCAATGGTTCATCAGGTATTCAATGTTTGATGTATTCTAGAAGGCAAGCATTGCTTCCTCCAAAATGTCCATTTCCTGTTGTTTCACTCCAAATGCTAATTATGCTGCTAATACTATCATTGGATCAAAAAATGAAAAAAAGCCTAAAGAGGTGGATAAGAATCTCTAGCAAGCATCCTCTTAGACCTTCCTCATAAATGAACAATTTTTTGACTTGATGCTCTCCTTAATGACGCAAAGAAATTTGTGATGTTAAAGAATTTAAAGTTTAAGAAAAATTTTAAAAAATAAAACTCACTCAACAATAAGCTTTAATTTGAAGGGATGAAGATTGGGAGTTGAATTGATAGAAAGACAAAGGGTTGAAGTTTTTTTGTGCTAGGATTCCTTATTAAAATAGGCGTTTAGATTCAATATCTTTATTAGATAAAGGCTTTTGATATAGTACTTGTTTTAAAATAAGGAGATCCTATTAGAATAGGATTCAATTTTTAGATATTTAGTTAGGAAACTTTTTACTATTAAAATAAGGACATTATAGAATTTTTCTATAAAGATGCATGTACTCAACCCTTTATCAATAAGATCCATATATTTTTTTCTATAAACTTGAGTTTTCTTTGGAAGGTGTGATACATTCTTCTAGCAGTGATTCTTAGACCTTATGAGTGATTCCTAGTTATCTACCCCATTGTTTGTTTATTTAACTTAAAATTTAAATAAACTTAGAACCTTAAATCCTAGCCTAAAGATCCAGAAATTGAACCTTAAATTTCCAGCTATCATAAACTTATAATTTGGACAACCTACCTCAATATTCAAATATGAAAACTTATTTTTTAAACAACCTAACAATACCAAACATCCTTAATTTCCTAATCCTTGAAAGTTTAGCCCTAGTTTTTTTATTTCTTCTACACGTCAATATTAATTTGGTATTAGATTTTTAGTTCACAATGATAACACGTAATGGAAATACATATAGAAGAATATTCAACAATCAAGAACGAGATGAAATAATTTTAAGAATCATGGAAAAATTTGAGATTAGTGAAATCTCACTCTAGTGATGACTAGAATGGTTTTAGAGTTGACTCCACGTATTTGAAGGTGTATGATTTGAAGCTTGCAATTGAAATTTGAAGAATAAAACTAAAAACACAAGCTTTTCCAAAAGGTTAGTTCATGGTTAGATTTAAAAAAAACCAAATGAAAAAAAAATTCTAAGTCTTACAAATCAATTAACTATGATTAACTAAAATCCAATAGAATGTAAACATGAAACATAAAAATTGACTAAAAATTAAAATAATTCGACTTGCTAGATGTCTAGTCTACAACTAGCAGTGGAGGTGGTGGTGGTGGACTGTAGAACTACTAAAACTAGGCCTGTTGCTACCACCGCCTTTTCTGATAAAGCCTCATATCCTCTTCCTATTGTTTTTGTTGTTGTTGTTGAAATTAAACCTATCTAAAGTCATTCATCTCTTGATATGTTCGAAGCTCCACACTCAAGTCCTCCATTTGAATTTAAATCTGGCTGAACTGAGCAGCCATTAATGGTTTATTGGAGCTAGAGGGTCTAATCTCCTCCTTATTATCCTCCTTCTCGTCACTAACTTCCAATTATTCATTAATGTTAGGCTTGTGACCTCGATCAAGATCATTTAAGTTACAGTTGCCTTTGAGCCTTAATGGCTATTCCCATCCTAATCCATCTGACAGCATATAAGGGCTCTCTTTTGATCATCTTGCCTAATTCCAAGTTGCTTAATTTTATGGTGGTTCTGGTGATGTAAGATGAGCCACTGAGTGATCCTCTAGGTCTCTTACTTTGATTACGGAAGTGTTAGGCCAAAGCACTTACAATGTTAGAGGTGTGTCTATGGTACATATACCACAACTGTAATAAATCATGTAAGGTAATGGCCCTTGAGCTATCATGCCATCCCCCAATGGTACCTATGATTAATCAATGAAGCACTCTAAGTACTGGACACTAAATCTTGGAGCCTTTGTTGACATTGGATTGAAAGTGGTCATTGCTAATCTCTCTCCGAAATTGAGTAGCCCATCTTAAAGTAAGGAAGTCTAATTGACACCATTGCATCTCTAATAGATCTCTGAGGTTGATTGTGGGGGTCTCCAAATCTCTGTTAAACTCCTAACATGTCATAGAAAATTTTTTCCCGCCTAACTAAAATTTTTTCCCACCTAACTAAAATTTTTTCAACTCTTCGTACTCTGTTCCTACCAGTTCCTTGTCAAACTCAAAAGTTGTCAAAATTCATAAAAAAGGGTTCTAGTAGCCTAAGTCCTTAATCCCCATAATAATGTCCCATCCTCACTTTGCAAGTACTGACGAACATCAGCAGTCAATCCCAATTTCTCCAAGTCCTCAAAGACCAAGAAGCAAGTAAGTTTGATGGTCCTTTCCAATAATGCATTGTATTTGGATGTGAGTTAAGAATTTTGAGATTGAAGGATAAAGGTATCAATTCTAGTCTTTTGGGAGGAGGATGCTCTATCATGATTAGTTTTCTTGCTCTTTCCTTATGAGAAGTAATAAATTTCAAAGGAAAATACAAGTCTAAGGAACGTTTAAATGAGACTACATGCAATTAAGCGTATATAATATTTCTTAACAAGTGACAAGCTTCAAACTTACAGGAATAAACACCAAATTTAGATAATAATAATTATATGAAGGCATAAGGTATGTCAAAATGCCATCCACTCAACCATACATAATGTAAGATACGATAAGTCAATAAATTATAATTGTTGAACCAAGGGAGGTTCCAATCTTGGTTTTGATGATAATAAAACATGATTAATCACTAATGGTTTGAGTTTATGATGTTAATCTTAAAGATAGGTATAATTCAAGAAGGATCCATT
>JAOXYD010000002.1:12370277-12396202 GCA_028565735.1 Pinacopodium congolense
GCTTCTATGTCTGATTCTTATTAAGGGAATGCATTTCTTCATTCATGGCTATCCTCCACTTATCTTCTTCTGAACTTCAGACTACTTCCTTATAAGTGGTAGGAATATCATTAATTTCAATTGGAGATGCATAAGCCACCATATTAACATAATGAGCAGGTACTTGAATGTTCCTTTTTGGCTTTCTCAATGCAATTGGTAATTGCTGCTATAGTGGTTCTTGGGTTAGAACCTTTTCTTCATTTGGCTCCTCTTCTAACACAAGAGTTCTTATATCTGCTTCATCATTTATTGAGATAACAATTCTTCCTTCAAACTCATACCTGTTTTGGAGTACCATCTATCTGCTTAACATTTTCAGCTGTCACCTTTCTTAACATGGTAGATTCGTTAAAGGTAACATCCCTGCTGAAAATTATTTTCTTTGACTTTGGGCACCAAAGACGATATCCTTTCACATCAGAGGTGATCCCCATGAAAATTGCTTTCTTTGCACGTGGATCCAACTTTGACTCCTTAACATGTAATATGCAGTTAAATCAAACACATGTAAGGAATTATAATCAGTAACAGGTTTTCCAAACCATTTTCCCAAAAGGGTTTTTACCACCAATAATAGTTAATGAAAGGTGATTGATGAGATGGAATGCATATGTAACAGCCTCAGCCTAAAATTTTCTACCCAACCCAACATTAGATAGCATACACCAAACTTTCTCCAGCAATGTCCAGTTCATATGTTCTGCCACCCCATTTTGTTATAGTGTATCTCTAACACTGAAGTATCTGACAATACCTTCATCTTCGCATACTTTTAAAAATGGATCACTTCTATACTTCCCATCATTATCTATACGGAGACGCTTGATCCTTCTGCTTGTTTGAGTTTCCACCATCTTCTTCCATTTGAGGAAAACTCCCAGCATATCATCATTAGTTTTCATAGTATACACTCATACGCTTCAGGAAAAATCATTAGCAAATGTCACATAATAGTGTTTTGCTCCTAAAGAAATTGTTTTGGAAGGTCTCCACACATCAGAGTTAACATAATCCAAAATATCTCTTCGTATTATGGATTGCAGTGCTAAATTTCACTCTTCTCTGCTTCACTTTGACACAATGTTCACAGAAATCTAATTTGCAGGTCTAAACTCCTTTCAATAATTCTTGATTTACTATTATTTTCAAGGATTTTTCACTTTTATATCCCAAGCGCATATGTCACAACTTAGCTGCTTCTAGCTCTTGATCATCATTAGAAGCAACTACTGTTGTTCTAATAACTGTATTATCTTGGTAATAATATAGGTTATTGTTTCTTCGAATTCCTTTCATTACCACAAATATACCAAAGATGACTTTCATTACTCCATTTGCAGCATTTATAGTGTAGCCCTTTGATTCTAGGACTCACATGGAAATGAGATTCTTCGTCAAACTTGGTACGTATCGGACATCTGTCAGAGTCCTGATTGTTTTATTGTGATTCCTTAAGAAAATTAAACCAATCCCATTTATGGTGCAAGGATTGTCATTTACTATGTAGACAACTCCGCCTTTTAGCTCTCTAAAATCAAAGAACCAATCCCGATTAGGACATATGTGATGGTTGCAGCCTGAATCGAGTAACCATGGACTCGAAGGGCTTGTTAAGGATGTAACAACCAATGAAAGATCCGAGTCTGTATATTCACACTCAGCAATATTCAAATTTGCAATAGTTTTTCCCTTATCAAGTTTGTTTTTATTTTTCAGCTTTAGACAATCATTTTTTTAGTGCCCTTTTTCTTGAAAAAAAAAAGCACATTCATCTTTGCTCAATTTGAGCCTCGACTTTGATCTCCCTTTCTTTCCTTTAATATGGATCTGCTAATGGTCTCTGACTACCAAAGTTTCTGCTACTTTACTTATACGTTTTTCCTTTATTTTCCTTTTTAATTCATAACTATACAAAACAGTTATAACTTCACTGAGAGACACATCAACCTTTCCATGAAGTAGAGTAGTTTTCAGAAACTCAAACTCCTCAAGATGAAATTCCAATAACATCAAAACCATATTTTTATCTACAAATGTCACATCTAAATTGATTAAATTAGTAACTAACTAATTAAAAATGGTGATGTGATCATTTATAGTGGTACCTAAAACATAAGAGAAACGAAATAGTCTCTTCTTAATATGGAGATTATTCTGACTGCTTTTCTTCAAGAATTTCTCTTCTATCTCGTTCCATAATTTAGATGGAGAAGTTTCTTTTGAGAAAGCATACTTTTACTCTTTGGAAAGTCATGATTGAATTGTACCACATGCCAAATGATTTATAGTCTTTCAATCTTTCTCCTGAACATTATTTGGTTTCTTTTCTTCAATGGCAATGTCAACATCTTACTGAAAAAGAATGTCTTGAACCTCACTTTGCTACATACCGAAATAACCCATACCATAACAAATCTCCACTACAAGTTTTGCATTTTTCATAGTAGTCCTTATTAGAGTAGATGAGGTAGAAGCAGTCGACGTGGTTGGTAAAGTTGTATCTTAGATTTCTGTCATCTCTGCTATAATTTCTATCCAATAACTATCAATGCGGAATGTCAATAGCCCAAGGAAAAATCTTTTTTGATTTGGAAGATCACACTATGCTGCAACTACAGAGCATAGTAAGAAAAAACCTTGACTCTAATGCCAATTATTGTGAAACTCGGGTTAATTTCCACCAATAATGACAAATTTACCTTGAGAACTATTGCCTAAGTGAATAGAGTGTCAAAAATTGTACTGAAAAATCACACCAAGAAAATTTCCAGGAAAGACTAGAAGGGTCACAAATAGTCTCACTTAAAACCCAATCTCCTAGACATCTAATTTAATAGCACAATAATTCACCACAACTATACTCGACAATAACTATTAAATAGACAAGTAAAGAACACCAGAATTTAACGAGGTTCATCCAATTATGCCTACTTCCTTAGACATTACTAATTGATATTTCACTATTTTTAGGAAAGAATACAAGTGAAATAATACAAAAGGAGAAAAGGAATTTTGTCTAATAAAGGACAAGTTTAGGATTATCTTTCTAAGGAGGATGGGAGGCTCCTTTTATAGTTTTAAAAACCTTCACTATTCCCACACATTTTTTATGTAGGATTATGGCATGAGCCAAAATATTTAACCAACCAACAATATTTTAATATAATTCCCCAATAAAGTAACATGAATTCATTTGCCAAAAGCAAGAAACATGTAAAAGGTCAATTAAATGTCAGTAAGAGCAAGTCAAATATGCATTATTTGTTTTATTGTAAGGGAAATTTTAGATGGAAAATCACGTTCAACTTATGTCATGGAATTTTGATATTTAAGCTAAAACCTATTGCAATCATAATTCTGTATAGTACTTGTGCCTGCAAAAAAATATTAATTTATTTATAAAAATATCACTAGGGGTTGAAATGGGCTTACATTTTCAAACATGAAAAAAAAATCTCAAATGTGCTGACCACTCCCTAAGAAAATTGCTTCTTCTTAATATTGTTTTGATGGTTTGAGTAAAAAATTCATAATTTCCTGCCTACTAAGTCAATGCAGTAATAGCATTAGTAATCATCCAATAAGGCATGTACCGCAAACTGCATTGTGAAGAAATGAAAACAGGGAATTTTGGAAAAATTAATGCATCCATAGATGTTGTACAAGATAAGATGTAATTTTATAGTTACAATGAACTTACTCTCCATATAACTCGTGCATCAATGCCCAGCTCTATATCATCATACATCTCCAATATTTCGTGTCAATTCCATCTTTATCAGCATCTTCTCTTTCTTATCCTACTACGCTTGATAAAGCTCAACTTGCAAGGGATGAACAAAAAAATAGGTTAAGTTGCATTATGCATGTGGTTATTCTATGATGCCCATCTCGGACGAATTGTAAAAATTATGCACCGTAAAGAACTAGCTTATGATATACAGCTTGAAATTTATTGGAACAATTATGGACTTAATACATCCGCTCACAAACTTTCAACACAATGATTACTTAATTATGTAATGATACTACTACAATAGACCCAGCATGGTAAAGTTTATAAATAAGTTAAAAATTTACAACAATCCACTCACCATGCTTACTCACACAAGGCCTAAATTTAAAACTTAATAAGAAATCACTCAAACTTAGTCCAAAACAAGTGTTTCTCATAACTTCAATATCAATAAACCTATAAAACAATTAACATTGCTATATATTAACTCTCAGTATTACATTGATTCTTAACCGATAAAATTAGTAATAATAATTAATGCTACATGGAACAATACTCACTTTGTCTTGGATTTTGCCTTTATCTACTGGTATTTGATGTAAATGGAATTAGAGTTTGCTATTGCACTTTCACAGGTGGACTGCCCCCTTACTACCGTTATTCATCATTTCTTTTAAGCCTGTAATCATCATCAAAGGTAAAATCATTAATTCATGAAAAATTATAATGTGTTAAATACATTTTAAAAACAAACAAAAATCTTTAGCTTCTTTATTTTTTTTCCTCATAGAAATACCCACATCCCTTGTCTTTACTCATAACCAATTATTAGTTTTGCGAGCCCTCAATCTTTTCACCTTCATCACCCTTGTCCTCATTGTCCTATATGCATTTTGCCTTCTTTTACCTTCTACATAACCTCCTCTATTCCATGCTCTCCAACCACCTTCTCCTACCAATCTAAAGGCTTCTCTACATCTCAGTCAAGCATGACCATCAATCCATGCCCCTTGTGTTCCCCTAAACCCTCATGTCATAATGTATTTAAACTATCATTCATTTGTTACAAATTCAAAGGTGTTAAAATGCATTATCAACACAAATCTCAATCTTAAACTTCTTCATTTTATGGCTCTCTAAGTTGTTTGCAATCTTAAACTTCTTCATTTTATGGCTCTCTAAGTTACCTACTTATCGAGGCTTAACACTTGCACCACCCTTCACATTTCAACACTTAGCCCTAATCTTTTCAACTATATCACCTCTCTCTTTATTCTCATCCTTTCTTTGTACTCTCTTTTGTACCTTTGATAGTACTCTACCATTCTACCCCATCATCTCCTCAATCTGATTTAAATTCCTTTCTACATCTTTGTTATTCATTTCCATTGCTTCATGCTCTTTATGTTCTCCTAAATTCAACAATTTCATAAAACATGAAAAACAAAGTAATATATTTTTCTATTTCATTCATAATCAAAGACAATCTTATTGTCAATGATAAAGTTCGCTATGACATATATTAAATTCCAACTTTTAGCTTTGCCAAGCTCTTTTCTACTCTCCACCTCATCAAATTGGGTGTTCATGTTGAAAAAAATTGTGCTTTAGATAAAGTAGGATCGCAATTTAAATAAAACTAAAAATAATGAAGGTAAAACAGATGCACAAATTTTACGTGAAAACTCGTAAATATGGGGTAAAAACCACAAAAAGGGTAGAAGAATTTTACTACTAAAAAATAGAGAATTACAAGGAGAAATCTAAACCCAAAAAAAAAAAAACACACACTCACACACACACAACATTTTTGTTTTGTTTTTTTCTATTTTTTTCTTTCCTTTCTTCCTTACTCTCACTCTCCTGTTTTTATTTGCTTTATTTCCTATGCTCTCCTGCCAATTTATAAACAGGAGAGCCTTTTTTTTTGTGGTCTTTTATACATTTGTTTTATAAGGCATTCGTTTGGCTTTGGTATCGGTGCCTACCAAGGCTTCATTTTTGACTCTATTCTTTCTATCTTACCACTTCATGTTGTTTACATCTCCATCAAGCCACAGGAGGATCCACACTAAATAAACTTGTCAACGTTGATTGTTTTGACATAAAATATGTCAAGTTATCTATGGTATGAATCTTTTGCATATCCACCTCTCCTTCTTTAATTTTCTCACGAAAGAAGTGGTACTGGACTCCTATGTATTTTGTTTTCGAATGAGATATTGGATTCCTTGTAAGATGTAAGGCACTTTGATTGTCACAAAATAGAGTAATGTTCTCTTTTTTATGCCCAAATCCTTCCAACATCATCTTTAACTATATTGCTTCTTTACTAGCATGTGTAGCTACTACATATTATGCTTCTGTTGTTGACCTAGCTACTCTTGAAACCTAGCTCACAACTCCTCCAACTATTGTAAACACATATCCTATAGTGAATTTACTTGATATATCTGAGAATCCTCTTAACAACATTCTAATGATATTAATCAGGATTTGTCATATATCGACTAACTACTCCCACTACATGTGACATGGTCCGGGCTTAAAAATCATAGCAAACATTAAGCTCCCCACTATTGATGCATATGGTACTCGAGACATCTCCATCCTCTCTTTTTCATTTCTATTCATACTTAAGGATAACTTGAAATTTAATGGGAAGTAAGGTAGAAATTGGCTCATGTTGAATCGTCGTAAGATCTTCTTTAAATAATTCTTTTGAGAAAGCCAAACCTTTCTATTATTTCTGTCTCGATGAATTTCCATCTCTATAATCTTATTTGTTGGTACCCAAGTCCTTTATTTCAAATTTCCTAGCCAACTGTACCTTCAAGTCTTTGATGTGATTATTTTTTGGGCATATTACCAATATGCCATCCATATACAACAATAAGACTATAAAATCATCTTTATTAAATCTATTGAAATATGCACAAGGGTTTGCATTTAGTCTGTTATATCCAAGCCTCATAATGAAGTAATCAAATCTCTTATACCAATACCTCGACCCCTGGTTTAGACCGTATAGAGATTTTTTCAACCTGTAAATCAAGTTCTCTTTCCCTTTTTCTTCAAACATTCTGGCTAGAGTATATAGATCTCTTCTTCAAGATAAGAAATGCAAATTTTCACATCTAACTGCTCAAGATGCAAGTTAAATGTAGCACACATCACAAGGATTACTCAAACTGTAGTAAATCAAACCACAGGAGAAAATATTTTATTGAAGTCAATTCCTTCTTTCTGAGCATATCTTTTTACCACCAATCTAGCAAGATGTGTTCCACCTGATCATAACCACTCCGCTTGATCTTTTAGACCTATTTATTGCCAATGAGCTTTCTTCCTTGTGATAGTAACACCAACTCCCATATCTTATTCTTATAAAGAGCTTCAACTTCTTCTTGCATTGCTGCCATCTAGTGAGATACATCTGAACTATGCATTGCTTCTTAAAGAGTTAATGGCTCCCCATCATCAATTAAAAGACAATATGCAATATTTCCCTCCATAATATAGTCTGAATTCCAACTCGATGACCTTCTTGTACGAGTTGATCTCTGAGTATTTGGAACATCAGATTGGACCGGTTCTTGCTCCTCGTGCTTCAAAAGCATCATTTTGATCAACTCCCCTTTCCAACTATACTATTGTAGTCCCTAGATTTGGTGCTTACCAAGCCTCCATTTTTGAAAGTTCAGTGCTATAATCCAACCTTCATGCCTGCAAAAACCCCAACTATCTAACGAATGTTGTCCTAATATGATCTATTTATTACAATTGGCAAGTTCATATCAATTTAGACATTTAACCTTTACTTTTTCATAATATTAAAACTAGAACTTGTCCACATCCAAGGCCTTATAGATATTGATCTTATCCCAGTCAATTATTCACATGATATTATCCCATTTTAGTATGTGGTTGACCTGGAGTAAGCCCAAATAAAATGTTTATGGAAAAATATTCTAAATTAGATAATATTCACAGATAAATAGCATATTGCAATGTAAATATTCAAACAATCACTACACCTCAAAGCTAACTATTAATAAAATAACACAGCCACCTATGCAAAAGGCAAATCTTTTATTATGAATTGCCACATAAAACTTCCCATTATAGATATGCAAGTTTTTTGGCATGAAATGCCCTTATTCCATCTCCTTACACTCATGTACTCTAATAACATTACCCAATAGATAAGAGTTTATTCTATTTGATGTGTTCGGTCATAAGAAAACTCTCAACATGCACGATAGGAAGTTCTTATGAAAAGTTTCTTCTAATTTTATAGGATGTAATTTCTTAAAAACATATTTGCTTGAAATTTTATTGTCCTTTACTTTATATTCATTCGAAAACGATGCCACCTTCACCTCTATGGAATGCATTAGAATATAAGCAGAAGTAATTTTAATTATTTAGACACACCAACTAGTTACAAAATCACATTAATAGCTTCTACTCGTGCCCTCGCTCATCTGAGAGCTAGATTTGCCTTAATTATTTGTCTCTTACCTTCTGTTTTCCTCAAGTTAGCTTCTGCCACTTCAAGAGTTTGTTGAGCTTCTTGTGGATCAATGTCACTACCCTTTTCTACATCATTTACTAAAGCAGTAATCCCATTATTGCCTATTCTAGAAAAATCGCCCATTATAGCCATCATTAACTATTGGTCGTTAAGTTGTATTCTCAAAATACCAATATCTACCATCATGGCAATAAGTGCATGATTTGGTAATACGCCAATTTGTACACTATTAGGGGTTAAAATGATTTCTTTCACTTCTGAATCCCAAATGTTTAAGGCTATTTAAAACATCTAAAATCCAACCAACATCATTACCATATATATATATATATATATCCTCTTATTAGTCATCCCTTACAGTCAATGTTAAGTTATATGAATTGAAACATGTGCACAACCAATAACAAAGTTTGTTGCATATGCAATAATTATCCAAACCCATGTGATGCATTCATTGCACCTATTACGTGTTTAAGCTATAAACCATGACATAGACTTTTGTTTCCTAATAACGCATTTGAAAACTCTACAAACAATTCAACTAATAATTAGATAAAATAACTAACCTAAGTTCATTTTTCCAATTACACTCAAATAATAAGTATGATCATTCCCCGATTATTTTGACTACCATATCAACTAAATTCTTGTAAAACTCACATGAACATAGTATTTAAACGACATTAATTATTGGCATTAAATTATTAATTAGTGCCTCTTCTTCTTGACTGTATTAAATGACATATGCATAAGTCTTTGTCTTTAAGCAAACCTCTGCATTTCCTTTTCTTGTGATTTTCTCTTATCCATGGTCTCCGTCTAAGTGAGTGCGTGCTCATCAAAACTTCTCTTTCTTTGTTTTCCTTGAAAACATTAACATTTTGCACTTTAGACTGTTGACATTAATCTATATAACAACTAGAACATATTTTTTATACACTAACAAAATATAGCATTTTTATTTGCAATAATTATCTTCTTCAATATGACAATATCCCTGACTCATTATCCATTTTGAGAAGCGAAAAAATACAATTAAGTAAGATGTATATATGTATGAATGAAAAATAAAATAACTCAATTTCATTATATACCATCATCTATATAACTCATTCTAACACTTGTTAGATAACACAACATTTCCCTCTTAAACATGCCGTGACTAACAAATTTTTATGTTGTTATTAAGGTTATGTTGTTATTAAGGTATTCATACACTGTAAACTATAATGAAGTTAGGGAAATCATAGTAGGATAACAATTTAATACTACACTACCAAATATGAAATGATAACAAGATAACAATTTAGTCTAAATCTACATATCAAGGTGTACAAACACTAATTGACTTAGGCCTTGGTAGAGGGAATGATGACATTAAATATCATAACGTTATCTTAACTAAACAAACATCAACATGTGTATTTAAGAGTAAAGAAAGAATAAAGACAATTTTCCAAAAAAACAGAAGAAGAAGAAGAAAGAATTAAGACATATAACACTAAAAGGAGAACATGAGGAAGTTGTTGTAGTCTACCTGCACTCTAATTTCTCGTCTAATCTAACCTTAGACTAACCAAAGCCAAGCACAACTTATTAATTAGCATAAATAGTAAATCATCAAGTATCATCTACCTAGGAGTTTAAGCGTAATATTAAGTCAATTAATATTTAATTATCTAGACAACTATAAATTAATTTAGTAATCAAAATAAAAAGAAATTAACAAAAATAAAAAGAATAATGTTTAATCTAAACATGAGCTAATGAAACTAACTGAGGTTTCAAAATTCAATGGGCAACTAAACAAAGAGACAAATTGTTAGATAGATTTAGAGCATTCGTTAACAAAAACAAGATATAACCAATAGTCATGGATATTCCTTTTCTCTTCTAAACTTAATTTATCTATTTGATCCATAAATACATTAAAAATAAAAAGCATCAATTTCAATAAGTTTAAATATAAGTTTGCTAAATCTAAGAACCATTAAAAAAGACATTAGAGCTTGGTCCACATATAATTTCAATAGTATTATCTAATTAAGTTTCCAATAATTAAAATCATTGATTATAGATCCCTTAATTATCTAATAATCCCATGAAGATGGATAATATAAGCAAGATTAAATTAAGCAATTAGATAAAAATCTCTTAAATATGCATCACTCATTTAATTCTAATCCTAATTACAGCAAATTAAACATAAAAATTCAATAATGAAAATAGGAATATATTAAGAAAACATATATCTATTAATGAAGAATATGAGTCAATACAAAATAAAAAAGAAAAATGAAGGAATACAATCAAAATTAATCATTTTCGTTGGAAGCTTACTTTTCAATCCACTTTGAATGCTTTTAAAGACTCTAATTCACTGACCCAATATAAAGAAAGAACAAAGAAAAAGAAAAATTACATTAAACCCAACTAAGAAAGAAAAAAACGCCACTTTTCAATCTCTTATGTATCTATCTTCTTCCAATCTTCAAATATGCTTCTTATATACATTTTTTTTCTCTATTTATATGTGTTTATTGTGGCTGTTAAGGTTTGGAGGCATTTCCTTATGATTTCACCATTTTATCCTTCAAAAATATGAAAAATGACACATTAATAATGAGTAAAATGATGGTTTATTTCTGCACAATAGTGTCATTTAAAGGTGTCGTTTATAAATCCCCTAGTATAGGAAAGAATGAAAAAGGACTTTCATTATTGTAGAATAAGGTGCTCCATTTTATTTTCCCATTGAGGTTGAACGAACTTCAAGGCTTCAACAGCGGTTAATAGGATAATCAACAGCATCATTATACTCTAGTAAAAACTTCCATTAATCTCCCTGTGATGCACTCTTTTGCTCCTATTTGCTCCATTTTCAATCTATAAGCTCCAAAATCATCATAAACCTAAATCTTAGTGAAAAGAGCTAATGAATAACATGAATGTATGCTTTTAATGATTTAAAATACTACATTTATGTTTTAAAATTTGTGGAATTTAATTATTAATAACACGCCTATACTTAAACCGTTACTTGTCCTAAAAAAACTACTTAGACATTCCCTTAAAATAATTTTAAAAGCAGTTGAAAGCTAATTGGAATACTCAAATACATCTAAATGAAATTAACATAGCCAATATCTCATAACTCCTTCATAACTAAGACACGACTTAAAGCACACACATTTACGCAATTAGTCAAAGCAACCCCTCATATGAAATATTAAGAATCCGATTAATTATATACAAATCATCATGCAAACTTGTTTAAAGGTATTTTTTTCTTCTTTTATATTGATTTTGGAGCATTAGAAGCTTATTTGAGAAACCACTTAGTCTTTAATATGAAATGAACATCTTGTCATAAACACCCTCGATTACTTAACTAAGTTACTTCACATTAACTAGCTATTATCATCAGTCTTTAACTTTGACCTTTTTATTGATATGAAACCAGTTCAGTGAATTTATTTATACTCACTTATTCACATACTTTTTAACATTATTTTCACTTTTAAAAAAATTATTTAAATAAGCACCTCATTCCAAACTTGTATAAAAAATTCATATAGAATGTCTTTAGAGACTTAACATTACATATAAGGATTACCAAGCACTTGTAATCACACACACACACACAAAAGTAGAAGTTAGTAGTTGTTCAAGAGTTATTCAACATTAACTGCAATAAAGTAAATCAATTAACAATTAACTAACTTTTAAAGTCATTCTAAGTAAGACATCTAAAATAAATACTTTCAAATTCACAACAATTTAAGTGGAGATAAACATCTATTCCCTTTTCCCTTGATTACACCCCCATACTTGTATTGAACGTCATCCTAGATGTTCAAATAACATAAATAACAACAAAAGGAAAGACAAAGGAAAAAGAAACTCCCTTGAATGTGTAATATTAATGTGTCTGCAGCCATTCATACTAACTAAATGAGAAAAGATCAAACCATGAGAGAAAGGTGAAAGCAAAAAGATAATAAAAACACAAAGTTAAAATATCAAAAATTGAAATCTACAATCCTACCATAAAGCAAATACTCAAACCTAATTGGTTGAGTTTCCCTTCAACAATTGCTTTTTAAAGGTCTTTCAGCTAGACCTTAACGTTAGAGAATAATAATTATCTTCCTAAGTCCATACCTTTGGCCGAACTCTTCATATATAGGATAACTCACTAATAAAATCTAAGCTTTTACTTCTACCATTAAGTCTCTCCACAAACCTCCTTTTGCTCATGTAAGATACCTTAACAAAGGGTCTTGATACCAAATTTACTATCGATAATCAAAAATTATGATACCATTAAAATCAATTGACATAGGTATTTGCTTATCGATTATGAAGTCTGGAATATCAATAGTTTTTGCTTCCTCCTTAACCAACTAGCTAAATAACTCCTCGCCACTTGTAATTGAATTTTCCTCAACTTACTCACCTGGCTCCATTTATGTAGGGTTGGGCATACTTTCTTGCTTAAGGTATAAATTTAATCCAACCATCTAGCCCATTTACGTCACAAAGCTTTGGAAGGATGTTGTGATACTCTCTAGACGAGCTTCTATAGCGTCATGTCTAGTCTTATTCATAAATATAAATTTACTAATCAGTTCTTCCAATTTTGACTCTTCTTTTTGTTGAACTGATTGCTTAACTTGTAATGGTGAATTATGAATAAATGCCTCTACACTTTTAAGTCAATCTTCATATGTGGATATGGCCTTCTGCAAAAACTCTCTCAGTCTCGACTCTTCTTCCTGCTACTATTAATAGCAATTCTGTGGAGGTGGCTTAAAGTAAGCCTAACTAGAGGAATGATCTAGATGATGGATCCAATTATATCCATAGGTTTCGCTCCCATAGTCCCTGTAAGTCATCCATTATACTCGTCCTCCATCAACCAAAGCCATATATTCACCTTACCACTAGTAGTCTAAATAATCTGCATATCCATGTTAACAACTACCTATAATCATAAGAAGACAACTACATGTATAACCTACAACTTAAATAAAAGAAAATAACAAAGAAAATAAATAAAAGCAATAAAATAAAGTCTAAGATAATCAACACCAATGCCTCTAATATTAACAAACGAAATTCCCCAACAACAGTGCTAAAAAATTGTTGTGGTCTATCTGAACTCTAATTTTTCATCTAATATAAACCTAAACCAACTTAAGGCAAGAGCATCATGTCAACAAGCAATATAAAATGGTGAATTTCCGAGTATCATCTCCCTAAGAATCTTAATGTAATACTATGTCAATTAATGTTTAATTATCTAAAAAACTTTAAATTGATTTTGTAATAGAAAAAGGAATTAACTAAAATAAAAAGAAACAACATGAGCTAATGTATTAAGAATCTAATGAATGATAAGCTAACTAAGGTTTCAAAATTTAATGGGCAACCAAAAACAATAAATCATTAGATTTAGGGCATTCATAATGAAAAAAATATACAACTAATGGTTATAGATATACCTTTTCTCTTCTAAACTTCATTTATATATTTGGTCCATAAAAAATTAAGAATAAAAGTCATTATTTGCAAGAAGTGTAAATCTAAGTTTGCTAGATCTAAGAACCCTCATAAAAGACATTAAGGCTTGATCTACATCTAACTTCAATCGTGTTACCTAATTAATCTCCCAATAATTAAAAGGCAATGATCATGAATTCCTTAATTATCTAACAATCCCACTACGATGGCTAATCTAAGAAAGATTAAACTAAGCACTTTAATTAGATAAAAATCTCCCAAACATACATAACCCATTTAATCCTAGCCTTAATTACAGCAAATTAAGTATAAACATTCAATAATGAAAACAAGAATATAGCAAGAAAGCACATATCTATTGATAAAGAATAAGAGTCAATACAATAAGAAAGAAAGATGAAGTCACACCTAAAATTGATCCTTTTTCTTATAATCTTACTCTTCAATCCACTTTGAATACTCTTGAAGACTCTAATCTATTAACCCAATGCAAAGAAAGAAAAAAAAGATGGAAACTATACTAAACCTAACTAAGAAAGAAAAAAATGTAACTTTTCAATCTCTGATGTATCTCTCTTTTTCCAATCTTCAAATATGCCCCTTCTGTACATTTTTTTCCCTATTTATATGTTTTTGGTGTGGTTTCTAGGGTTTGAAGGCATTTCCTTATGATTTCCCTAATTTATTCTTTAAAAATATCATAAACAATGCATTAATAATGAGTAAAGCAATGATTTATTTTCTGCACAATATCATTATTTAAAGGTGCGATTTATCTCTAACTTTCAGGCCTCAAAAGTAGTTAATAGGATCATCAATGGCACTATTATACTTTTATAGAAACAAAGATACTACATTTTATGCTTTAAAATATGTGGAATTACCTATTAACATAAGCATTTAACTATAAATCATTGTCATTAGTAGTTAATTTGAAAAAATATATAAAGAAGTAACTAAATAATAACGAAGTTCATTAATATACTTACAAAAGCATTGTAAAAATACTTTGAAACAAACCTAATACAAACTTACCATTACTATAAAATTAAGTGGGATGCGGCTCCTCGAATATAAGCCAATGATCCTCTAATGGTAATTTCGAGGTTATTAACTAATTTTTTGCTAATTTCTCTATCTTTCAACAATAACCCATATGTCAATTATAGTTAATACTTCTGTATCTTCTAAAGTTTTAAACAACCCTTAACTATGAAAGGGGAAATAAAGGAACACACATGCACAATGTCTTTACTCGCTTGAACGTACTAACTATGTAGAGCTTACATCCTAATTTTTATGTACCAAAAGCTTACAACTACTTCTTAGGCTTTCAAATCTTAATAATTGGAAATTTTATTTTTGTGGGAGGAGAAATAGATATTTGACATATAAAATCAATCCACCACTAGCTGAAAACTGGTTTGTCTTAAAGTTACTTTCATTTTCAATATTAGAGAAATATTTCATCAGGTTGGGAAGAGCATCATTTCAGCCACATTGTTATCACCAAACTTAAAGGGCTAGGAAAGCTAACATCCACCACTAACTACATACAAAGGGAATTAGACATTAATTTTTTAGGACCAAACTTCCTCAGCAACCATCTTCAATGGTGTCAGAAGAGACAACCAATATGAAGTGGAGAACAAGATGTTTAGTGTCTACAATAATAATCATTTTAAAGAAATTTGAGACATTAGCATCAAACTTTTGTTTTAGAGGTGAAAAAACATTGCCTTTAAATTAAAGCCATAGTGTCCACACTAAATTTGAGTTATATTTCAAAGGAGGATTGCATTGGCTTTTCAAGGAAAAATTTTTTTCAGTATGAAATTACACTTTTGACCTCCATCATTGTTGTCCATTTTACTAAGGTTCAAATGGATTCTTGTTTTTTAGTTACATCAAAATATACTACATCTGTTATTTAATTTTCCCTTTATTTGTCTTACCATTAATTGTATTCATTTATATGGTTAAATTTATGCATGGTCCTTTTTTATTTTCAATAACCTTCTTGCATGAAATACTATAATATGTGGTATCTCTGTATAGTTTCTTTTCCACTTTAAACCCAGCGGTTGTATGCCTTATAAATATAGTTATTGTGACTGTAAATGCTCCTACTACAATTTGTATAACTTATTTCAAATAGTATATTGAAGATGGCACTTCAAATTTTCAATTTATAAGTGTATTATTTTAGGTATAACTGGGTGCCAAACCACACATTTTTGTTTTGATAGCATATTGTTAAACCTTTTGTAATAAAAACTTGAAATGTGTTAAAATGCCATCATTAATAGTATTATAATAATAATAAAGTGTGTATCAGGGGACAACCAAAATTGAAGTGTGTGTGGCCAATTAAATTAATTATGTGAGTGAAGTGTGTATAAGTAGAATTGTGTAAGTGGAGTAACCAATAAATATGGTATATTGTGTGAGTGACAAAGCTTGGAGGAACGTGGCTTGTGCTTTGCCACAATAACGTAAGACTCCCTGGTTATAAAGAGGCATTGCAATGTGACATTTGATTATCCGAAAAAGAAGAAACAATGAGTAGACAAAGTGAGGGAGTGAAGTGAATAGGAGAAGCAAGTTAATGTGAATGTTATGAGTGAAATATTACAATAAGTGGTATAGAAAATTTGTTGAGAGTGTCAGGTGTCATTTGTAAGTCTCTTCAATTTGAGGTATTGTAAAAGTGTCATGTTATTTAATAAAAAGTATACTATTTAGATACATCTCTGGATTGAATTTAACATTTCGTATTAGAGGTAACATTGGAAGATTGAAATCAAAGCTTTGATACGCGTGGAAGGAAGGTTTTTTTTTTTCTCACTATCAACTACAACAAAGATTAATAATTTAGTCAGTACCATTGAGAAGATCAACCATTTAAATTATGGAGACTGGAGTTTGTACATCCGATCTTAGTTATAATGACAAAATTTATGGGACATTAAAGATGGTATAGAAGTAAAACCATCTATAGAGGCCAAATCCCTTAAAAGGTGGAAGGTTAAAGTTAACAAGGCCATGTGCACTATAACCATTATGGTATAAAGTGATTTACACTGACAAATTAAAATGCAAAAACTCATAAAAATTCATGAGACTTGTTGAAAGAGTTATTCACCAAAAAGAATGATGCAAAACTCAGTAGTTCGAGAACTAACTTTTAAAAGCCTCGTAAGGTAGCATTACAGTAAGTGAGTATTTTGTTAAAGTAAAGTCTCTATGTGAGTAGATAAGGAAGATAGATCCTGAGAATGAGATCAATGAGATGAAGATAAAGAGAATTATTGTTCATAGTCTAAGATCAAAATATGATTATATAGTCACTGCTACTTGTGGATTCGACAAAGAGCCAATATTGCCAAAGTTTGAGAGACTATTTTCATACTAAAAGGACCTAAACAAGTAAAATTCTAGAGGCTTAACAAGAGATAAGGAGAGAACTCTTTTCTTGAAAAAAAAAAGTGGAAGAAAAAGGCCCAAGATCAGGATATAAAAGAAATGGTTTTAGGAGACAAGGCTAGAAGTAAAGCCAAAGTCAAGTTACCAACAAGGGGGAGCTAGTGGAGCGAATGGTCAAGATGATTGCAAGAAAGATGATAGAAAATTTTACAACTTTGGTGGTAGAGGACATATAGCTCGAAATTTCTTAAAGCCAAAGTGTTGTAATTGTGGAGATAAGGGTCACTTAGTTCAAGAATTTCAAAAGCCAAAGTAAGTTAAAGGAAATGCTACTACCATAAACCAAGATAGAAGAGTAGAAGATTAGGATTTTGAAGCATCTATTGCAATAGAGGAGACAAACACCATAGGACATGACGCTTATTACTGTAAATGAGAAATTAATCAACTATAATGAAGAAAAGGTAATTGATTCAAGTTGCTCCAATCATATGATTGGGAATGAGAGGAATTTCCTTAGTATGGAGAAATACAAGGCTAGAAGAGTGGTGATCTCGACTAGTAATGTAAAGTTACCGATAGCACATATAGGAAAGGCGATCATGACACCGTAGTCTAAATATTACCAGATACAATTGGAAAAGGTGACACATGTTCCATCATGAAGAAGAACTTATTATTTGTCTCAACTCACATCTATAGGAAATTTTATGGTGTTTTGACCGAATAATGTGAAAGAGTTCTAAAACTGGAGATTATCTAAAGACCCACCAATGGAAGGAAGAAGGGTGAAGCTTGTGTATATCCTGTCAATACAGGAGGAATATGTTAAAAAGACTAGGAAAAGTGAGACTCTAGACTTATAGCATGCCAAATTGGGACCTATAAGTTGTCGTAAATTGAAGGTAAAAATGAAGAAGGTTATGTTGAAAGAACTTCCTCAACTTGAGGTTTATGCAGATGTTATTTATACGAGATATTAGTATGGGAAGGTACACTAGTTTTCTTATAAAGACTCCGCATTCAGAGTAAAAGCATCATTAAAGTTAGTGCATACGGATGTGTTCGGGTCAACAAAGCCTTGATTAGTGGATTTAGGTACATGATCACTTTTATTGATGATTATTCAAGATACTTATAGGTTGACTTTATGAAACAAAAATCATAAGTCTTAAGCAAATTAAAGGAGTTTAAGGAAAAGGTAAAGACAGAGGTCGATAGAAAAATTTGTTGCCTACGATTAGATAATGGAACAAAGTATGTGTTAGAAGAATTCTCCAAGTACCTACAACAGTACAGGATATGGAGAAAGCTTACCTATACATACACCTTACACTAAAATCGAGTAGCGAAGAGAAAAAAATAGACACTTAAATAAGATTTGTTAGAATATGCTGCATGTCAAGAATATACCAAGACAATTTTGGGCTGAATACATGAAGATTACAATACGTATGATTAATAGTTTGTCAAGAGCATAATTGAAGTTTATCTCTCCTTTCGAGAGATTATATAAGATTAAGCCCACTATTCGCCACTTTAAAGTTTTTCATTATGTGTATTATGTGCTCATGAATGAGGAGCATCGTAGGAAGTTTGACAAGAAAACGATTTGATGCATCTTTGTTTGCTATGATAGTCAATAAAAGGAGTGGAAATGTTATGATCATCATACAAGGAGGTGCCGTATGTCAAGAAATATAATGTTCCAAGAAATATCATCATAGTGGTCGCCCCAAGAATTCACTTTGTCAAATTCAAAAAAGATTGAGGAAAAACTACATGAGAGATTATAGGAGAAAAATAGAGGAGAGCAAAGACAAGAGGCAACACAAAAAGGCACTCAAGTAGCAAACAAGGAGATTAAGGGAGCAAATAGTAGCTCATCAATAAAGTGAAAAATTCCATGGAAAATAGGTGTATATAATTTCAAAGAAGAAAAGAGACAAAGTTAGTTACAAGAGCAAAAAGAAAATAGAACAATTAACATACAAGCTCAAAAATTAACAAGACAAAGAAAGTCAAACTCAAAATATGCAAATGTAGCACTAGTACATTATAATAGTGTGAAAAATCCTATCACATATGAGGAAGCATCTCATAGTAAAGAATGAAGAAAGTCTATGGAAGAAGAAATAGAGGCACTACAGCAAAATAGGATATGGGAGTTAGAGCTGAAACTAAAGAATGTACAACCCATCTCATATAAATGGGTCTATAATGTGAAGACCAAGTCAAATGGATGATTAGAAGGTACAAAGCTCAACTAATGACTGATGGATTCTTACAAAAGTATGGACTAGCTTATGATGAAACACTAAGTTCGGTGGCGAAGATTATCACTGTACATATTCTCATAGCCTTAGCTACTATACAGTGTTTAAATCTTTGGTAAATGGACATGATGAATGCATTTTTGCATGGAGATCAAGGATTTAAAAGCAGGATTTATCTTGATCATGCTTGCAGAACGAATAAGGCTTTGTATGGATTGAACCAAGCATCATGAGCATGATACAGGAAAATTGCTGAGTTTTTTATAAGCAGTGGATAAGAGGTAACACCAGTAGACTCGAGCCTATTCATAAAAGCACAAGGTGGAAATTAGCTATAATTCCTATCTATATGGATGATCATATCATCACTAGAGATAATGAACAATAGATTCATTAAATGAGAAGTAATCTTTTAATACGCTTCTATATGAAGCAGTTTAGAGAGCTAAAGTACTTTTTGGTCTTAGAGGTTCAAAGAACCAAAGATGGCATTTTCTTATGTTAACATAAGTATGCTCAAGATTTATTGGAGAAGTATGGGATGCTGTATTATCTCAATGTCGATAAAGCCTAATGCTCGACTAGATCTAGTATAAGGAAAATAATTGAAGGATGCAATGATGTACAGGCAATTAGTTGGTAGCTTGATCTATCTTATATTGGCACAGCTTGATATATTGTACACTATTAGAGCTATTAGTCACTATATGCAAAAACCCAAGAAGTGGCATCTAGAAGCGGTCAGGTGGATATTAAAGTTTGTGAAGAATACCATTGATTATGGTTTATTATATAAAAGTGGAGTATTATGTGAAATTGTTGGATACTATGTTGTAGATTATATTGATGATCATGACACTCAACATTCAACAAGTAGCTATATGTTTAGTTTTGGTTTAAGAATTGTCTCATGGTGTAATAAAAGACAACCAACGGTTACATTGTCAAGTATAGAAGTAGAGTACAGGGAAGTAGCTTTGGTGACTCAAGAATGTGCTCGGCTAGTACAGTTGTTATAAGATTTCCAGTAGTAAGTTGACTCCATAGTAAAGTTGCATTGTAATAATCAATCAGCAATAGCCTTGGCCAAAAATCACGTGTTCCATCCAAGGACAAAGCATGTGGAAGTCCATTATCATTTTATCCAAGAAAAAGTGTCAGAAGGAGATATTAAAATGAAGTATATCAAAAAGGAAAATCAGGTGGCAGATATCTTTACTAAAGGGATGGAGTGATGAAGTTTGAAATGTTTCGAAATCAACTTGGCATGATTTCAAGAATGACATTGAAGAAGAAAGCTGATCAGGAAGAGTATTAAAATTTCATCATTAATAGTATAGTAATAATAAAGTTTGTATTAGGGGACAAACAAAAGTGGAGTGTGTGTGGCCAATTAAATTAATTATATGAGTAGAGCGTGTGTGTAAGTGGAATTGTGTAAGTGAAGTAAGTGGAGCAACCAAAAAATATGGTATAGGTCTTTTATTAGTGCATCACCCTATCTTATTAAAGAAAAGTAGAGAAAAAGAACTAAAAGAAAGATACTAAAAAGATCTTAACTAGAAACATTTAATTTGGATTCAAGTTATAAAGTATAAAAGGCTCTAGATTTCTTATTGTATATGCTTGAACTGTTACACCTATCTAAAACATGCTTTATAATGCTGAAATTTTTAAAAAGAAGATGAATTTGAATGTATTATATATGTGACTCATTGGTAAATAGATATTGGAATAAAGCGAAGCATAACATAACAGAACATAATTAAGCGACAATATCTACCCTTAAGCATTTTTTTTTTCGAGTGTCCCTACAATATGATATAGTCTTACAGACAAAAGATCAACAACATTGTTCAATGGTGTCGTTAATGTCCTATACATCGCCATTGATTAATGATTGTATAAAATGACATCATTGTAGTCGAGTTTGAGGGTTGTTGTAGTTCATAAAAAATGGTGGTATTTTTATAATGTAGCATATAAGATTAGGGTTTTATAAAATCGAATATATCTCATTATTTATGATGGAATAAAGAAATTATAGTCGCTTTACTCCAGATGATATAGGAAATAATAGGTTTCTGAATCTCATTGAAAATTGTGTATTCTTATTTATTTCTTCTTTTTTCTTTAATTTCTCTTACATATTCCTCAATAGAATATGAGGATAATAAAAGTAAACTAAATAAAGTAACTAAAACATGAGATTGAATGCATATAAAGTTTATGGTTTTACCAAGCCTTAAAATAAACTCTTAAATCGATATTTTAAAATTTGAAATAAATAAAATGTGACTAAATGTCTAAAAATTTATAATTTGAATAAAGGTTTAAAAAAATTTTAAAAATTAGTAAAGATGTCTAGATCATATTAAATTTTTAATATAGAAAAACTTGAATTTTAATTTGAAAAGGTTCATTTTATGAGAGAAAGTTCAATTTGGACAAGATAATGAAATTAATGAAATGAAATTCTCAAAGTAAGATGAGAAAGCATTGCAAAGGTATTTTAATTGAAATTATAGAAGAAATTTTTTTAAAAAAAGGAACCAAATTTTTTAAAGTGATTTGATGGAATGGATCCTTAAAATGGGTTTGATAAGAAGGATTAAGTCCATTCTTTATTTTTAAAAAATTCAATAAGAATTCATTAAAAATTGGAAAAGTTTCTTTAATACACCTAACACGTGTTGGCAATTGGTTACAAACACCAAAACCTTATGTTATCCTAAGGAAACCCAAAACAAAACACAATTGATGAATTTCTCTTAATCAAGGCTCCAACTCAAATTCCTTCTCCCAATCAAACATTGATCCTTCTGACAAGCCTCTATCGCTGCACCTTCCTTCTTCCTGTATGGCTCGGCTTGATCGTATGTGATGAATTACATATACACCTATGAGGGGTTTTTATGGTCATTCTCATTTAAGTAACTACTAAGGGTATTTAATCCTTTTAATTATTTAAATTCCAAAATAATGAGATGTAACTTATCCATTAAAAACAAAAACACAAAATCTCTACAGAAAATATTTTCATGTTCTTTAACTGGTGGAATTTTACTTCAGTCCAAGAACATAATTGTTGTTTATTTTATGCATATACAAAGATCATGTTTGATATAATCTATGTAATTATGTTTTGATTTTTTCTAACATTGGTATTAGTGAATGTAGTTGCTTTGTTTTTGAATATTCAAATACAAATTATCAATAATCTTGCCCTATATAAAATTTATTGTATGCAGTATAAAGACTTCATGTTAAATTTATATATTATGTTTTTAAAATGTCGTGTTTATGACTTGGTTTGTTCGTTTTCTTTTAGTTTGTGTTTTTGAGAAACTTTTTTAGAGAAACATCTCTTTCTTTCTTGTCTTCGCTGATTTTCTCTTTATGGTTAAATTCTTAAGGCAATATAACAAAATATTATGTGTTCTACTGGTTTTTTTTTTAATGCCTATGATGTCAAAGTGAGTGCACAGGAAAAACACATCTGGATCTATGAATTTGGTCTAATATTATTAAAGATCTGTTGTTAGGTATACAAAACATAGTGAAAAACGTTGAAAAAAATTGAACAAAATGCTGTGAAGAAGAAGATGCTCGTGTTCTCACACAAATGACTATAATCACAGGCGTCTAACCATAAAGTAGTATGGAGAGCCGTCTTTCTCCATTAAGTAATGAAAGCCTTCTTTATTTATTACTTAATGAAATTATTATTCTGTCACACAATGTAAGACTTGGGCTTTGGACTATAGGTTTTGGGTTCAACTCACTTATGGTGTCAAATTTGGATCTAGATGAATGAGCCTTTGTGATCCAAATGTCCATAAGTTTTTGGGCTTAAATAATAAGGCTTAAGGCATGTTTAGAGAATGAGTTAAGACTTTGTGATCCCTTTAGTAATAAGCTTTTAGGTTGTTTTTTTTTTAGGCTTAACGCTTAGTTTTTCTAATGGATAAGAATATATTATAATTAGATTTCTAATTTACATAAATTAACTCGTTAGATTTCTAATTTACATAAATTTACTCGTTTAGTTAAATAAATATTAGAAATTAGTTTCTAATAAGCATAAAATTAGAAATTAGTTTTCTAATTCAATTAAAATTATTATAGTAGAAATTAGTTCTCTAACTATACAAACTAATTAGTTTCGTTAAATAAATATTATAAATTACTTTCTAATGAATATAAAATTAGAAATTAATTTTCTAATTAAATGAAAATAATTTGATTAGTGAAAATAAAATTAGGAATAAGTTGCTAAGTACAACAAATTAGAAATGAGTTTTCTAATTAGTTTTACCTTATTAGTTTAGTTCGATTGAAATTAGAAATAAGTTTCTAATTAAATCAAACTAATTTATTTAGTTGAAATTAACAATAAGTTTCATTAGAAAGTAGTGTCTAATTAAACTAAAATTATAAAATTGATTAGTTTAATTATAATTTAAATTAGAAATAAGTTTCTAATTAATTCAACTTAATCATATATTTGATTATATTATAAATACGTTTCTAATTGATTCAAAATCAATAGCATAATTTGATTAGTTCAAGTTAGAAATTGCTCACAGTATTAAATTGATTGCACTCTATGAGTATGAGTTCACTATATGTTAGACAAAATAATTTGTTGATTTTGTGATTTATGGGATTTCGCATGTACTCTTCTAATTCTTGAAAATTTGTTTTTCATGAAAGTGCCTATTATAAAGAGACTTTGAAGGTTGTCTAGCTTATGCATACGTTGAAGTAAAGTATATGAATTTACTTACAACATTGCCTCAACCTATAGGCAAACTGTTAAGAATGCTCTAGAATAAGGAAACGTCTAACGAGAAGTCTTATAATGCTTTAGTGCTGACATTTATTAAAGAGACTCGAAGAAGGGAGTTGATCAAAACTTTGTCTCCTATAGGTCTTCCATGGAACTAGTGAGAGATATTACATATCGAGCTTTGTGAACTTTGTCATGCGAACTCATTAACTCCTTTCCGCATAGGGTACGTTACCTATAGACTAGTCATAGGTTGTAGGACATGTAATGCACTATGTTATTTTATAAGAACAAAGTTTGGATATTTATATAATATGTTTACATGTATTTTAAGTAGGAATTCATCTGGAGTATGGTAATCAGGATTTGACTGTTGTGTGAATGACGATTGAACACATTAGTAGACTTTCGATTTCATAAGCAATTGTGATCTAATTATTTACTCTATGAATGATTAATATGATATTAATGTGCATATATATTTCTTTCTAATTGTAGAAACTTAGTGTTTCAAAATGGTTGCTGCTTCAAAGAATATTGTTACTGAACTCAATAGAGGTGAGAACTCAATTGTGACAATTATGAAATCAAGAATATGGAAATTCAATAAGTGCTGGAGGAGCAAGAGGCTCTTAAACTATTAAACCTAACTATAGAAGTTCCTAAGGAGGGTACTACAGCCCAGCATAAGAGGGATCGTGATGCATATGAATTGTGAAAAAAGAAGAACTCTTTAGCTCGTATCACTTTTCCGAGTAGCATGGATAATGATATCATGTGATAGTTCCAAAAATTCGAAACTGTAAAGGATATGTGCTCTACATTGGTTGTGCGCTTTAGAGGTGCTTCAATGACAAAAGTGAGGTCACTTACAATTAAGTTTGATATTTATAAGAAATGCCCAGATGATACAATGTAAAAATATCTTAGGCAAATGTCCAACATGGTAAGTGAGTTACGTGATGTTAGTCATAAGCTTTCTAATGAACAACAATTGCAAGTTGTGATTCATTCATTGCCTTAGATTTGGGAGCATATGAAGATGCACCTAACTCATAATGAAAGCATTAAGAAAATGGAAAATGTTGCGAGGCATCTCATCTTGGAGGAAGAGCATCTTGAAGCCTCAAAGATGTCTTCTAAGGCATATGCAGTTAGTTTTAGCTTACATGGAACTATGAACAAGAAACGCAAGCATTATGGTGGACACAAGTGAAAGAAGAATAAGAAATTCAACCACTCTACTAAGGAATCCAATAAAGCAACATGGAACCAACGTGGAAAGTGAAAATGTCCCTTCAAGAAAAAGAACATGAAACGTGTGAAGTGTTATAATTGTGGCAATAAGGGCCATTTTTCTCGAGATTGTACTGAGTCTATGAAGGTACAGCTTAATAATATGAACATTTGTTTTGTGAATGTTTCTTATTCTATTTTTCTAACTGAATCACATCTTTATGGATTTCAGACTCAAGAACAACCAACCATGTAGCAAAGGATCGAGATGCCTTCGTTAAGTTTCGTAAACTCTCACATAGCAGTAGATGGCTTTATGTAGGTGACAATTCTAAAATTACTGTACAAAGGATT
>JAOXYD010000002.1:12396302-12406668 GCA_028565735.1 Pinacopodium congolense
GCCTATTTGATTCTGATTCCGTTTTCATATTTGGTTTTTGGATTTTTTTAAACACAAAAATCAATAAAGAACATCACAGAAATTAAAAAAAACACTATAATAAAACACAGAAATCAAGACAGTTACACAAAAATCTATAAAAATACACAAATCTCAATACAAAAATACAATATCCACAACCAAAAATCACAACTAAAAGTTCAATTAAACAGGCCCTTAGGTTTTAGGTTATTTTGATGTCTCTTTTCATCTTGTTTTGGTTTCTGTTGTTAATTTAGTTATTTAGGTACAAATTACATACTATTTTTATGTTTCTACTGCTCTTTTGTTATTTTCATTTATTTTTCATAAGTATTTTGTTTGTGTTTTGTTAAATACTTGTTAAACCTTTGGTTTTTGATAATCTAATGCTAAATCTTTAATTTCCAACCTTATGTTTCTTGTTTTCTTTATGATTTTTACAATTTCAATTTGTGTTTTATTTAATTTCAACATGTTAGCTTAATTTTATTTGGTTTATAAGATATTTGATGGATTGATAGGTTATAGTTGTAAGAATTGATTTGGGTTTTATGTTTTTATGTTAGGATTGAATGGAAACTCCTAGTAAATGCCACGAATTAGGGATTATATGTAGGATTGACCATCCTATTAGTAATTTCTAGTTCAATTATTATGTTTAAGCTTTTGATTCATAATTGTCATTAATGAATTCTATAAATAGCAATAGATTAATTATTTTTTTAAGTAAAACTTAATCAACTTAGTCTAAAGTTTCGATTCTTTAGATTATATAATCCAAACTTGTGAGATTATAGTATCAGTTAGTTGCTTCCTAATTCTTAATGTTGTTGCATCACTAAATCTAAAGAGCTTGTTTTAAGTTGTCATGTAATTATGAGTATTTTTAGGACTTGTTAGATTTACCTAAAAATGGAGGAACTTAGGATGTAAGAGTTTATTTGTGTCTGTAGGCTAGCATCTTAGGTATAACAAAATTTACATATTTTCAATGATCAATTGTAATTCATGAATCCCAAAAATATCTTCTATTCAACTTTTCATCTTTTTTATATGTTTCTTGTCCTTTTAAATTATTGTTCATTTGTGTTAATTTCAATAGTTGTCTTTTCATGTATTTAAATTTCATAGCACTGGAGGTTTTATTTTATTTCTTTTCTTTTTATTTTATGCAATATTGGAAATAATTATAAAAACGCTATTAGTTATCTATAAAATTAACATTGACTTATCCTACTAAATAGTTAAGAGGTTAGGTTAAGCATCTGTTGCAATTTAACTATACTATAATTTTGACCAATTTAATCCTAGACCAGCCAAAGGCAAGCACACTTTGTTAATAAGTAGTATAAAACGTTAAGAAACTGAGTATTATCTCCTTAGAAATTTAAGTATAATACTAAATCAATGAATGTTAATTATCTAGATGAATCCAATTTGATTGATTAATAAAGATCAAAAGGATTTAACTAAAATAAAAAGAAACAACATTCAATCTAAGCATTGAAAAATGAATTGAAAGTTTAAAAAAATGATAAATTAGCTAGGGCCACAATTTTCAATGGGTTAAAAAATCAAAAAACTAATTCTTTAGATAGATTTAAGGTACCCATCATGAAAAAAAGATACAACCACTAATCATAGAATTACCTTTTCTCATTTAAACTCAGTTCATCTATTTGGTCTAATAAACAAATTAGAATAAAAGGCATAAATCTCAAGACGCTTAAACTTAAATTCATTATATTTAAAAACCCTCACAAAAGACTTTAGATTTAGTTAACATCTAAATTCAATTGTGTCACTTAATTAATCTTCAAACAATTAAAAGTCAATGGTTATAGGTCCTTTAATCATCTGAAAAGCTAACTAATATGGTCAATCAAATAAAAATTAGATTAAGCACTTTAATTAGGAAAAAAATCCTCAAAACACATAAAACTCAATTAATCCTAACCATAGATAAACAAATTAAGCACACGTATTCAATAATAGAAGTAAGAATATAATAAGAAAATATATATCCATTGATGAAAAACAAGAGTCAGTACAAAATAAGAAAGCAAGATGAAGGAATATAACTAAACATGATCTTTTTCGTTGGAATCCCACCCTTTAATCCTCCTTAAATGCTCTAGAAGGCTCTAATCCACTTTCCCAATACAAAGAAAAGAAAAGAAAAGAAAATCTAAACTAGAACATAATTTAAGAACAAGAAAAAGCTAAGCTCTCTTCTTCAATCTGTTCTAGCCTCTTAAATCTCCTTTTTTTTTTAATTTTTAAGATCTTTATATAAGTCTTAGGGTGGTTACTGAGACTTTAGGATATTTGGTTGTAATTTTTCAACTTTGACTTTCTAAAAATACCACTAAACGATGTAATTTTATTGCCTCCATTTAAGTCCTAAAATTTGATAACTTATGCCCCTCTTCACGTTTTCTACTCTAACTCAATATATACACCTCCAATGGCCATGAAATTTGGTATGTAGATTCTTCACATAATGGTCTTACACTCCATAAAATTTTAGAATAATCTAAGCTCTAAACTTGTACCTAATTGGTCACTAAAGACACCTATACTAAAACTAATGCTTATTTGAGTTTAGCTTGTATTCTCTTGATGCATCCTTCATGACTTGTCATATGGCCTTGTAATTTGGTGCAGAACTTCATAACATGATACTCTAAGGACTCAAATTGATTTTACACCTTTTTTAATTCCATAGGTACCTTATAATGCTAAAAAAAATTGCTTCCATTTACATCTACGAGCTCCTTTTTATTCTTTTCAATCAAATTAAATCCAAATAGCTTTGAACTTGCAATATAATCAAAAGAACTCATAAATATGATAAATTTATAGATATTTAGGAGTGAAAACACAGTAAAACATGGCACAAAAATCAATACAAATCACTCCTAACCATATTTATTATTTGTTAGCTTGTGACAGCTCCACCAACATAATAATAACATTAACAAAGAGAACATACCTCTCTTAAAGCTTCAGGTTGTATCTAATATAGGCCAAATCATTCAACCTCTTATACTCCAATATATTCCTCTTCATGTAATGAATGAACTTAAATGTACTCCAATTCCTTTTACATCCATTTGTACTCGTACATTGACTCAAAATACAAATTGTAAACTTTTATAATTCATGAACATCATTGCCAAACTAGTCCCACCAAGCAATTGTAAGATAAAAAATGATCTCATAAATAAAATGAAGAAATGATTAATTGTAAACAAGTAACAAAAGCAAAGAAATATATACATAAATTGAGTTTCTCTCTTTGTCGTACTACTAAAGACATCTCAAAAGCACCACTACCCTCCTTATATGTCACTATTTGTGAGTTAAGGAAGTCTTAAATCATCTCATAGCCAATAATAGCAGTGATGGTCTTTAGCATCCCCTTATTAACTTTAACTCATTTCTTGTAATTGTATTTGAAGTAGACAATTGCATTGAGGAATTTCCCAACAACAAACAAAGGAGAGTACAGTTGGTTTTCCTATTTATTATCAATGACAGATAGGAAAATGGTTGTATAATGCAAGTCTGTTCTTTAAATTGCCCTTGATAGCTTCCTTCACCCTTTATATACATCATAAAAATATTCCATTGTAAGCTAATCATCAATATCTATTAGACTAAACACTAATTAAAGGCTCATTTACTCTGATCACAAACTGACAGTTAGACCAAAACTTCCTATTCTTAATAACAGTGGAAGCAGTCTTCAATCTGACATTGAACTTGATATGTTAAGAACCTACCTGCCTATCATTGGTAAACATCTGTTGTAACTCCTTCTTCATCATCACAAAACTCTGTAGTGTTAGAAAGATGGTGACAAATCTAGTAATCACAGGGCAATATAAGTTCCTCCCACTAGTATGCTCCCTCCTCATTAATTTCAATATCCATGCATGATTATAAATAAATCTAGTTACCTTTTTTGCTTTCAGCATAGTCTTTACTATCACAAAAAAGGACAACTATCTCTGATATCTTCCAACATCAAGTCAATAGTGATCAGCATATAGAGTCTAATAGAAAGAGTTATATGTACTTTATACCTCCCCCCCATCTAATTTGTTAGTTGTATCATTGTTATCGATGAACTAAATAATGTTTTCAAGACCAACTTCATTAACATCCTCATCAAAAAACTGAAATAGATAATCAACATTCATAATCACGCCAGATCCATTAATTAAATTTAAAAACACGGTCCCTTTATTAGAATAAATCAAGAAATTGAAGAAAGATTCCTATTTCTAACTAGTCCAACTATCACACATGATAGAACACCTGCAAATAACCCAAGTCATCCTTTTCTCTTCCAAATAGTGTCTCATCTTAGTAATAGACTTGGCAAAATGTTTACTTCTATAGTTATATATCAAAGGAGGCTTATATCCTAAATGATAAAAGGGAATGGCATCTACCATAAACTAATAATAATATGACTAAGCAACATGGCATGATAGATTTGTATCATTATACCATTTAACCATAGTCATATCTACTTTCTCACTTTCTTCTCATGTTAGTATGGTAATACGAATAAAAATTTGAGCTATTATAGTAAAAAAAAAACTAGCAAATGATCTCTTTCTTTTATGTCTAACCTCATTGTTACCTGAACCAATCCCTTCTAATTGGGTAAAAAGGATAAAAGGTCCTTCAACATCAGATTTGCTAACTTTATGTCTATGAATATTAGTTTCATTACTTATCAAAAATGAACTCATACTATCAATATTGAAATTCAATATGACTCTTCTATCTCTCTCTATCTGATATTGCTTTATCAAAGTCTTCATTTGTTACTTAACATTATGAAGAACTTTCTTATAAGGCTCCACGTTGTTCTTTTTTATAGCCAAATGTCCCTTTAATTTGGAGATTCCCCTACCTTTCATGGTCTTGTCACAATAATTGCATATAATCTGACTCCTTGAGTTAGAACTAGAAATGAATGTACTGTAGGCCCATGCTAGATTGTCAAATATCCCAAAGTAGTGTTTGAAGTCAACTACCCTCCATTTACCTACCAAAATCAATGCAATAGATTAAAGCATTAAGTAAAACAAACAGATTGTAATTTATAAAACATACATAAGTCATTATATACATGCAATTGTTGACTCTATTTGTTCATTCATACATTTAATCATATAAATATACATTCAATTTCATACACAGTTTTACCTAAAATTCAAAATTCTTCAATTTTTACATTCCTAAAATTGGGAAAAATTCAAATTCTACTTAATTAAATGTAATTGGTGATTCTATTAGGTCATTCATATATCTAATAATATGAATGTACACTCAATTTCATAAATATATAGCACAATTTCACCGAAAATTCAAAATTTTCCAATTTTTATATTCTTAAAATTAAAAAAATTCAAAATTTATTAAATCAAATGCAATTGATGGTTCCATTAATTCATTCATATATCTAGTCATATGAATATAAATTCAACTTCCTAAAATATAATACAATTTCATCTAAAATTTAAAATTCTCTAATTTTTATAATCCTAAAATTAGGAAAAATTAGAAATCTACTAAAACAAATGCAATCGATGACCCTATTAGCTCATTCATATATCTAATTATATGAACATACATTCAATTTCACCAAACATAATACAATTTTACCTAAATTTTCTCAGTTTTGAAACCCTATTTCTATCTAATTTCGAATTTGATTCAATCTATATGCATTCATAACAAATTCAACTTCTATAATTCTTTAAATTGATGAATTAATACTAATTAATAACTAATTAAAAGAAAATTTAACAAAATTAAAAAATCTCAAATTTTAAAGTTAAAAATTTACCAATCTCATAATTAAGAAATTTACTAATTTTAACTCAATTTCTTCAAATTGGTTAATAAAAATAATTGTAGACGTTAGAGAGATGTTAAAGCTTATAATCACCTATTTGAATTTGAATTGAAACTTGAAAAATCATTTGAAAAAAAATAGAACTCAAATATGTAAAAATTAGTATTTTGTGATTGTTTAGTGTTTTAAGAGGTATTTTTAAGTTGTTAGAGTTAGATGAAATTAATAAGTGAATGATTAAATTCAAATGTATAAACTTGGTGTAAAAAATTCAATGTTTTCAAAATCAGACCGAATATCGAATCGGTAAAGTGAGAGGTTTAAAGTTTAAAGGTTCAATAGATATTAAGTCTTTATAAAACCGATATTAAACCGGTATAAGTTAATAACATATATAAATTATAAAAATAAGTAAAAATATATTATAAAATTAAATATATAATAAAAATATAAATAAATTACTAATATCTATTTTTATGCAATTAATAAATAATAATTCTAACTAAAATTGAATCTAGTATAAACTATTAAACTAATAGTAATAATTAAAATTATATTTCTGAATGATATTGTATTTTATATTCATCAACAAATTAAATCCTTCGATGTTATATAAAGACTTATAAACCACACTTATATCTAAAATATTTACTTAATATTTTTTATTACATTTAAATAAATTATAAATAGGTAAATTATAAATTTATTTTAAAAATAACATATTATATTTCTTTAAATAAGATAGCAACTAACTGTTAGTAGAGTAGATATTTCTAATTCATTATTCGTGACAAATGCTTTTCTTTACAAATTACTTTTTAAAATTCATTATAATTAAGATCAAGTAATGATTCTTTTTTTTTATTTAAAAGTCAATATAATTAATATAATCGATTATAAATGATTAAACCGATTGAACCGCTTGATTTATAGCCAGTTAAACCGGAAGATTTTCCTAATAAAAGGTTTTTATATAAAATCGAACCGGTCAACTAAAAGATTCACGGTTAACTAGATTCAATCGGCCAAATAGAAAGAATTTTTAAAACATTGAAAAAAATTTGAGATTTAGGTGAAGAAAAGAAGAAGAAAGAAAATAAGATCTATACTGAGTTTGATCCGAATTATACTGAGTTCAACTAAATTCAATTCGAACCTACAATAAACCATTAGTTGGAATCAATCCTTCTTTGACATGTGATCTCTTTTAAGTTAAACTATGTTAAGTTCACTGTTTTAGTTTTCGGCAGTTAAAAAAAAAGGAAAAAAGAAAGCAGGAAGAATGACCAAACCAACCACTTCCAACTCCGTTTTCAAGTGTTAGGTTGAAAAATCTAATCAAAGAATCCAAATCAATAAACAAAACAACACGACGAAAGCAACAAAAGTGAAAACATAAAGAAGATAGAAGAAGCTCCCCTCCTCTAAAACTGTTGCTTAACGCCACCTCTCACGCAACCCTTCTTCACTCATAACATACCATACCTTTCCTTCTCTATCTCTTCTCTGTCCACTTGTGCTACAAACCTTCCTTGTACTGTTACTTGCTCTTTCTTTTTTTTTTTAACTTTCCTTTTATTTTGTTTTTTTGGTTTATTTTGAATAATCAATCAATGGACATATCTGCTTCATCCCACGTTTCCCCGTCCTCCTCCACCTCTCCCGACGCGGCCATACAACGAGCGCTCCGCCTCATCCAGTCGGAGGACGTGGATGAGAAGCAGGAAGCCACTAGGGAAATACGGCGCCTCACCAAGACTTCACAAAGGTGTCGTCGGCAGCTTTCTGGAGCTGTAGAACCGCTTGTTAAAATGCTCGGAGTCCACAGCTCCTCCGAGTCCCACGAGTCTGCTCTTCTCGCTCTCCTCAATCTTGCTGTCCAAGACGAGAAGTATATATTTGTGCAACCTTTTTTTCTCTATAATTATATATTCTTTTTTCTTTTTAGCGTTTCTTAGGAGAATTTTCCATGTTTCTATGAAAGTGGGAAAACAACATACTATAGTTGCTCTCTTTATGGATTTTTATGAATTTATAGGATTTTGGCCAACCATTGATTTTTTTATTGGTAAAAGGAAAATTAAAAATGATCAAAATCGGAAACTTTGTCGGTAATTTATTTAATTTTTCTTCAGGGATTGATTTTTCTTCTGCAATTGGGAGGGTTGAAGGTTTTGGTGGATTGGGTGCGGAGTTTGGGAAATTCTAGGCCGATTCTTTGCTTGAGTGGGTGTTTCTGTATTTTGCACTTTTTAGTTCGTTTTGTCTCTTTTTCAAGATGTCATCTTTTTCCTCGGATTCCTCAGCTAGGTTGTTAAGTTACCCGTTCGTAGGCCATGAGAATCTATTCCCACTCAGTGTTTGTTTCTCTCTTTTGTGTATGACCGTTTCTCGACCAGTAAAATATGAGGAAGTATATTCTTTTATTGTCAATCAATCCTTCCAAGTGCCGGGTGTGAATTTTTGACAACTGGAATTGTGCGTGCCAAAATTTCTTCAGCTTCTGGCAGCTTATCTCCTCCAGTTCCCCATTTTTGTAATCTCCGAGTCAACGAGTCAAAAAGTTGTGAATAGTTAGTTTAGAAATGAACGAGAAGCCCATGGAGTCATACTTGGGTGTGTCTAAATTTTAATTGAATTTACCTAGTATTTCTTACCAAAATGGAAATGGAGATAACTTTTAGAAGTAGCACTGCAAACATATCACATCTGTCAGTCAGTGCATTCCCAGGTCAGGTCATGAGATGAAAGTGGCATCCTATTTAGAGGATTGGACGCTTTCATGCTTGAAGCTTATATGATTGGAGGCTGTGCCTGTTCCTTTGTTTCGCTTGATATTGTCTTTTCCTTTTTCTATTTTTTTCTTCAATTTCACTGTCAAGTGTTAAGTTTAAGGAGAATGAGGGATAAAGGTTTTATCCCTTTTTCTGACCTTTATTTCTGAAACCTTTTGGTTTTTCTGTTTTTAAAATTGATAAATCCTCATTTTCACGTTAATGGTGAAGCTTTACAATTCAAAGTAAATGCTCCAGACGAACGTTCTTCGGTAGTGTCAGTATTGAATGATTAATAAATGGGACAAACAATTTGATTTAAAACCATGATTAGACACCTGATATACGACAAAGGATTGTGATCTGCCAGGTCTGTCTTCATTTATTAGTCTAATCATCAAGCTTGAGGAGTCTAAACTCTGTTGCCTCTTCACAGTAATCACTGGCGCACGTGGAATTATACCTTCTAGATATGAAACTGCTGTATCATCTTGAAAATGCATATTTGTTTGTAGATAAAGTAAAATCTAACTTGACATGCATGCATATATATCAAATGTTAATAAGGCAATCAATTATTCTTCTGCTGCGATAAATTTCACATTAGTTTGTTGCTTCAATTTGAGATAGTTTTCATCTTTGTGGAAGCATAGAAGTTCCTTTAGTTTGATATCTTGATGTCATTCTTCAGTATCTTTGTTGGGAAAAAAAAATCAATTTCTTGACGATGGTACTCTTGATGTAATGATATGAAGATATGATTAATACAACCTTCACTTGTGTCAACCTGTTGTTTTCTCTGTTTCTCTATATGGGAGGTTCGGTAGTTTCTCATGATTACCTTTTCCCCCAAATTTTGTGTGTTAAATGTATGTGCCTTTCTTTCTCTTTACTTCTTGTTCTCTTACTTGGATCAAACTTGGCTGATCTTGTCTAATCATGCAGAAATAAAATCAGCATTGTTGAAGCTGGAGCTTTGGAACCAATAATTGATTTCCTGCAGTCAGACAATTTAAACTTGCAGGAATATGCAACAGCTTCTTTGCTTACTCTATCCGCCTCCACTGTTAACAAGCCAGTCATAAGTGCCGCCGGTGTCATTCCTTTTCTTGTTGAAATACTCAGTGATGGAAGTCCACAAGCTAAAGTCGATGCTGTTATGGCTCTTTCTAATCTCTCAACCCATGAGAATAATATAAAGATCATTCTCGAAACTAATCCTGTCCCTGCTATAGTTTGTTTGCTGAAAACATGCAAAAGAACTTCAAAAACTGCTGAAAAATGTTGTTCTCTCATAGAGTCCTTGGTGAAGTTTGAAGAAGGAAGAATAGCATTGACATCTGAAGAAGGAGGAATTCTGGCTGTTGTTGAAATGCTTGAAAGCGGGTCACTTCAAAGTCGAGAGCTTGCGCTTGGGGCACTTCTCACCATGTGTGAGAGTGATCGATGTAAATACAGAGAACCTATACTCAGAGAAGGTGTAATTCCTGGACTTCTTGAGCTCACAGTCCAAGGAACGCCCAAGTCACAGTCAAAAGCACAAATGCTACTGCGATTACTCAGAGACACACCATTTCCACGTTCAGAACTACAACCAGATACTTTAGAGAATATTGTGTGCAATATCATCTCCCAGATAGATGGAAATGATCAGTCTAATAAGGCCAAGAAGATGTTGGCTGAGATGGTG
>JAOXYD010000002.1:12408723-12419802 GCA_028565735.1 Pinacopodium congolense
ATTACAAACTTTGTTCTCAAATATATTTTGATGTACTTCAAGTTTCATCTTAATTATTTTTGTTATTTTAATTAAAAATTTAAATTTAATGTTTCTTCATTTTAAATTTTAATCATATCCATAAATAATTTTTTTTGAATTTTTTTTTTGTTTTTAAAGTGTAATTTTGTATTAAAGTCGGGTCAATTTAGGTTAATAAATTGGGTTAATTTGGGTTCTGGTGAAAACGAATTTGGGTCAATTCAGATTTAAGTGCATTCAGATTCAGATCTATTAGGGTCGAGTGGAACCGAGTTCGGGTCATCTCAGGTTAGGGTTCAGGTAAGGTCAGGTTTAGTCCGTTGACTTTTTTTGACAAATCAGGTTAGGTCGAGTATGGTCCAAGGCAGGCAGGTCGGGTTATCAAGTCGGGTCCATTTTTGACATCCCTATACACTACTGAGTTTTATCAACTGCTGAGATATGCTAAAGATATAACTGACTAGAGATGGATAGTGAGACTCTATATCATTGGCTTGGGTCCTGCTTATGTAGGGCTTCGCTCAGAGGGTCAGACGTTGGAAGGTCCCATAGATGAAGATAGGGAGATGGAGAGGAGATACATCATGCAGGGCATTTTTCCTAATCCTTATCAAATTGGTGGTACTAAAGTAGGAGGGGTTGGTTCTCAACCTCTGATGTTTCAGCTGGGCGTAAACGGAGACTAATATGGGCAGTTGCAATAAATTCGTGTTCAACGTGAACATAAGAGTGGTAGACATGGTCGTAAGGGTTTAAGAAGGGCTTTCAAATTTGGACCTAGAGCGGCTAGTGGTAGCAGTGGACAGAGTTCTAGTTATAGTAGTTCTAGTTCTAGACATACCGTGTGTCAGAATTGTGGAAGAACTCATCAAGGACCTTACTATCTTCTTCCAAGAGCTTGCTTCTTATGTGGTCAAATGGAACATTTTGTCAAAGAGTGTCCTCATTCTGAGTTTTGGAATCAAGGTTCTTAAAGTTCTTCTGCTAGTATGGTACAGCCAACACGTCAAATACAGCTCCAACATCACTTACAGTTTTAGAGTAGATCTCAGAGTTCAGGTTAGTATGGTCATGGTTTAAGAGGTAGGTTTTGAGGTAGATTCCAGCCTAGGGGTAGGTCTGGTGCTAGAGGTTTTAAGTCAGCATCAACCTCGTAACAACTAGGAGGAGGTCAAGCTCGGGTGTTTACTCTCACATCATAAGATACTCAGGCCTCGAATGCAGTAGTAGTAGGTATTGTATCAATATGTTCCGTTGATGTTAAAGTATTATTTGATTCGGGTGCTACCCATTCATTTATATCTCCTAAGTTTGTGTCTAAGATTTATTGGTAAGCCATTAGATTAGTAAACCCTTTGTCAATAGCCACTCCTGTAAGTAAATATGTGCATACTATTCTTATTTTTTCCTCTTATTCGATGTTAATTGAGGGTAGAACTTTAATAGCTGATTTGGTGTTATTGGATGTAATGGATTTTGATGTGATTTTGGGTATGGTTTGATTGGCACAACATTTTTCCATCTTAGATTTTTAGGAGAAGATAGTAATTTTTAGGATTCCGAATAATGTAAAATTTTGGTTTAGAGGTGATAAAAGGGAAGTACCTCAAAATCTCATATCTGCTGTAACCGCTAGGAAGTTGTTTAGACAAGATTGTTAGGGATATTTGGCTTTAGTGAGGGATACTCAAAGAGAAAAAGGTTTAGTTGATGAAGTTCTTGTTGTATGTGAGTTCTCTGATATGTTTCCTAAAGGGTTACCTGATTTACCACCAAAGAGGGAGATTGAATTTTGTATTGATCTGGTACCTGGTGTAGCCCCTATCTCAATTCCAATTTATAGGATGGCTCTCGCATAATTAAAGGAATTGAAGGAACAATTACAGGAATTATTGGACAAGGGGTTTTATCAGGCCCAGTACTTCACCATGGGATGCACCAACCTTATTTGTTAAAAAGAAGGATAGTGGTTTCTGACTTTGTATTAATTACCGAGAATTAAATAAAGTTATAATTAAGAATAAATATCTTCTTCCACAAATTGATGATCTATTTAATCAACTTCAGGGGGCTACATGTTTTTCTAAAATTGATCTTAGGTTTAGTTACCATTAGTTGAGGATTCGAGAAGAAGATATTTTGAAAACTACTTTTCGTACTAGGTATGGTCACTATAAATTTTTGGTGATGTCCTTTGGATTAATTAATCCTCCTGTAGCTTTTATAGATTTGATGAATAGGGTGTTTAGACCTTTTCTAGATAGATTAGTCATTGTATTCATTAATGAAATTTTACTGTATTCGAAGAGTGAAGAGGAACATGCGGAACATTTAAGAATGGTTCTGTAAAATTTGAGGGAGCATCAGTTATATGCTAAAATTTTCAAGTGTGAATTTTAGATAAACCATGTAGCCTTTTTGGGACATATGGTGTCTAGAGATGGTATCTAAGTAAATCCTAAGAAGGTTGAAGCTATCACAGGATGCCCAAGGCCTACTACTGTTACTGAAGTTCAAAGTTTCTTAGACCTAACTGATTATTATTGAAGATTTGTTCAAGATTTCTTCTGCATAGCCCACCACTGACTAAGTTGACTCAGAAGAATGTTAAATTTTTTTGGTCAGAGGTATGTGAGGATAGTTTTTAACAGCTTAAGAACAGGTTAACTTCAGCTCCAGTGTTGATCTTATCCTCAGAATTAGATGGATTTACAGTGTATTGTGATGCTTCTAATATGGGTTTAGGTTGTATACTTATGCAGCATGAATGGGTAGTAGCTTATGCTTTCCAATAGTTAAAGAAGTACGAGCAGAACTATCTTACTCATGAATTGGAAATGGCAGCAATAGTGTTTGCACTTAAGATTTGAAGACATTATTTATATGGTGCGACTTATGAGATCTATACTGATCATAAAAGTTTACAATATATTTTTCAACAAAATCATTTAAACTTGAGGCAACGAAGGTGGATGGAGCTTTTTAATGATTACGATTATGCCATTTTGTATCATATAGGCAAAGCTAATGTAGTAGCTGATGTATTAAGTAGGAAATATTCTGGTAGTCTTGCTCACATCAGCTTTGTCAGGAGAACATTGATGAAAGAATTGTGCTAATTGATTGATCAATGATTGCAATGGAAAATATCAAGAAAAACATGTTTATTAGCACAATTTACTGTGAGACATATGTTTTTAAAGAGAGTTAAAGCGGTATAATCAAGAGACCCTCAATTATGTAAGATAATTGTGAAGATTTAAGAGGGTCGAGTTAAGGAGTATAATGTTGATAAAGAGGGTATTCTAAGGATGAGAACTAGAATATGCGTGCCAGATGTCGATAGCTTAAGAAAGGAGATTATAGAGGAGGCATACTTTGTAGCTTATAATGTTCATCCAGCCTCAACTAAGATGTATCAATACCTTAAAAGTAAGTATTGGTGAAGTGGAATGAAAAAGAATATTGCAGAGTTTGTTTCTAGATGCCTAACCTGTTAGCATGTGAAACTTGAACACCAAAGGCATTCGGGATTCTTGCAGCCACTTCCTATTCCCGAATGGAAGTTGGATATGATAACCATGGACTTTGTGACTGGTTTGCCTCGTACTAATACTGGGTATAACGTCATTTGGGTGATTGTCGACAGACTTACAAAAACTGCTCATTTTTTACCTATTAAGAAGACGTACTCCATGGATAGGTTGGCTAGATTGTATGTGAATAAGATTGTGTTTGCATGGAGTACCCCAATCTATAGTTTCTGATAAAGATTCGAATTTACATCAATATTCTAGCGAGAGTTGCATAAAGCTTTAGGAACACGATTGGATTTCAGTACTACTTTTCATTGGCAAACAAATAGCCAGTATGAGAGAACGCTTCAGACATTAGAAGACATGTTTCAGATGTGTGTTATGGATTTTAGTGGTCAGTGAAATTTGCATCTACCGCTGATTGAGTTTGTTTATAATAATAGTTATCATAATAGTATTGAGATGGCTCCTTACGAGGTATTGTATGGACGAAAATGCAAGTCACCATTATGTTGGGAGTCGGTGAAAGGAAATTGACAGGACCTGAATTACTACAGATTACTTTTGAAAGGATTTCTATGATTCAACAGAGATTGAGAATAACCTTTAATAGAAAGAAGAGTTATGTGGATTCTAAAAGAAAGGATGTTGCTTTTTAGTAGGGGATTTGGTATTTTTGAAAGTCTCACCCATGAAAGAAGTTATGCGATTTGGTAAGAAGGGCAAACTAGCTCTAAGATTTATTGGTCCGTTTGAGAATAAAGCTAAAGTGGGTAAAGTAGCCTATAGGTTAATGTTACCACCTGATTTATCTAGATTTCACCTTATATTCCATGTGTCAATGTTGAGAAAATTTGTTTCCAATCCTTCTCATATCCTTCGACCATGCGATGTGGAAACTGGGGACGATTTAACATTTGAGGAGCAACCTATTGCTATAATAGCTTATAAAAGCCAACGACTTAGATCAAGAGAGGTACCAATGGTAAAGGTATGGTGGAGTAATAATGCAATGGATTATTATACATAGGAGACGGAGCAAGATGCATGGAGTTAATACCCGCATCCATTTCAAGAATAAAGTACACTTTCAAATTCGCAGACGAATTTTAATAAGGGGGGAGAATGTAATAACCTAGATTTTGACCCATGACTAAAGACTTTGACCCAAGACTAAAGACTTTGACCCAAGACTTTGACACATAAGTTAGTGAGCCATTAAAAAGAACAAACGTTTTATTTAGTATAAGTTGCTATTCAGAACGCATCAATTTCATTGCTCTTATATTATTCACCTTTCTCTTTCAAACTCTGATGATCATATCTTCATTATCCGACCACCCTTTTCAATGATTTAGGAGTCTATGAAATGCTCATGAGATACGTGATCAAACCCCTAACCTTATTGTGTCGAAAGTAACCTAGATTTAGAAAATTTTAAATCTGTCTGGTAAGTCATTGATTTTCTATATTTATATATTTCTAGTCACTTTAAAAACCAAGTCAAAATCACTAACTTCACTGTTGTCTCTAGTAGCCTCAAAGCGTAGGAAGAGAGGGAAATTCGAGAGCGATATCAATGGATTTTTGTTGAGATTTATAGTTTCGATCTTTAATAAATAGGAGGAGTTTTGACATGTGACAAGCGTTGTTAGATTTATAAAGACGTGATCTTTCTTTTTAGGTGGAAGGTGAAGATCACTGCTGTCCCGACGTTGACACATAGCCCTACGCTCTGACGATGGTTGGGAATCTTCGATCAGTTACTTGAAGTAGGATGTAGATTATGAGTTGATAGACGATATTCTAATGCTTCCCTTATTTTCTTTCTATAGATTATGAGTCGCAGTATTATTGTAATTGTTGGACTCTCTCATAATATGGTTCAATGCTTGTTACTATAATATTTTGGATTTGTAATACAATTATGGACTGGTTTGAATTGGATTGAATCTAAGTTGTTTATTTTGACAATTTTATGTCTCTTGACCTTCTAGATTTGTGGTATTTTAGTCTTATTGTTGGACCAGTAAACCTTGAATCTACTGTTCCTTTAACGCCAATCACAGTTCAAGATTGAGATTGTGACAGTTTCAGTTGTGTGGTGAAATAACTTGCTAAACCATGCCAAAAGCCTTATCAAGGTCTCCTTTTAAGAGAATTGCATTAATTATTTGATATGTTTTATTCATGTGGGCTAACATTTTTTATATGAATCTTCAGGAATTATATATTTCTATATATATGTACATATAATCAATTTTGATTCTTGATCTTATAACTATTTTGTTAATTAACCTAGATAAATATGTATATATACAATTATTACTACTAATTACTCATATTTATTATTAATTACTCACATTTATTATTACTAAATTAGGTAATAAATAAACAGCTAGTAATAACATGATATATAAAATATTCTTTAATAAAATAAGAATAATAATATGATGCATAAAATATTTTTTAATAGTCTCCCATAAATTAAAGTTCTGTTTAATTCAATTTTTTATTTTGATTTTCTCTTTCTATTGTTTTAAGCATAAAAATTAATACACGTTTTAGTAATTAATATTCATATTTTATCATTGATTTTTGTATTTTTGTTGTTGGTTTCCATATTTTTGTCATTAATTTTTATATTTTAAAAAATTAAAATAAAAAACATCAACAAATGGGACCTAAGCTTCAAAGGATTGATCAATCTAAACTCGATCTAAAATTGAGTAATGGGTATAACTTTTGTGAACACTTTTGCAAGTTGATTACTAGTTTACACATAATGAATATTAATAAATTTAGACTGAACTTACTGATAAATGTAGTGATAGTCCATTTCAACATATCACGTCTTTCATGTTCCACAAAATTAATTGCAACATTGCATAGAACTCTGATTATCATAAAAAAAAAAAGAGTTAATATGAGTAATACACGGATAACTCAGATTAATAAGAAGACTTTAAAATTATATTAATTCACAAGTTGTCGAGACCATAACACGATACTTAATTTTGGCACTAGAATGAGCTACTACACGTTGTTTGTTTGCTTTTTCATTAAACAAAGTTACCGGCAATGAACATATGATCAAGACTATTAATAGTCCAATCATAATTGGTTTATCCCATAATATTAATACATCCATTTCTGTCATAACTATCCCATGATTTATCATCCCCTTCAAATATCGCAAGAAGCATTTCACCTTGCACAAATGATGAACAGAAAGTGCATGCATATGTTGGCTGGCAAAATTGACAGTAAAAGTAATGTTAAGTGGAGTGATAGTCAAATAAATGAGTTGTCTCACAAGCTTCTGATAATTACTAGCCGAATCAAGAAGTTCTCCCAGAGAGTCAAGCTTCATTTTACTTTCTAAAGGAGTAGTAGCAGCTTTAATTTGTAGCATATCAAAATCTTGAGACAAATGCTTAATGTATTTACGTTGATTAAGAATGAATTATTTGTTAGAGGTTGTCATTTTACTGTCAAGAAAGTATGTTTAGAAATTAAAAGTAATTATGTTTCGACTTATTGATTAATAACTGATTAACTTGGTCAGTTTATCAATTCTTATATAAAATTAAACTAATTAATTAATCAATTTTGAATGAATCAGATTAAACTAGTCATTTGATTTAAAATTTTTTAACATTAAATAGACATCAAATTATATAAAATTAAACTAATTAATTAATCAATTTTGAATGAATCAGATTAAACTAGTCATTCGATTTAAAATTTTTTAACATTAAATAGACATCAAATAAATTATGTAAGTTCTCACCGTGTCCAATTTAGAAAAAGCACATCTCACATATCCTGTAATGAAAGTAACAGTACAAGGGCATGCCGGAATCATAACTGTCAGAACTTGTTTATACCGAAATCTGACTGGTTATTCTCTTCTGTTCTTATTCTTGGTAGTAGGTATCTGATTGAATGAAGCACACGATGCTCGTGGAGTTTTTACTGGAAGCTAAAATAATCCCAGGCTTTGACTTTTCAGTGTAGTGCGAACTAAAAAACAAATCCACTTTCGGTACGATGTGTTCAAATTATAGTTAACAGGAACAAGCATTGCTTTGATCTTGCTGTTTCCTAGTTTTCCTCTTGACTGGTGCCATTTACTGAAACACAGTGACTGTTTACAAAACCAATTTTCCTTGCTAATTAATGACCCTCTTATGTCTTTTTCTCCGTGGCTTGGAATTTTCCTTGTTAATTAATGACTCTATTGTCTTTTTCTCCAAGGATTTGCCCGATTTTCGCACAATAGCTCATCCACATCATTGGTGTGTTACTCGTCTATGGTAATAGGACGAAACTTGGAAAATTGTTTGCATTATTATTATTTATTATTATTTATTATTAAAATCCTATCTATCCTATTTTACGAAACACTTCATTAGTGTGATTATGCCCGTTAAAATTGTATATTTTATTCAACAAATTAAATTAAAAAGTAGTTATTTATTAAGACAAATACAAATAACTAAAAATATTCAAAAATTGTCTTGTATTTATTATCTTAATCAAAATCTATAATAAGATTAAGAAAATATAGTTATTCGAAATCAATTTTTGTGCTTAACAGTCATAAGCATTATAAGAAAGAACCAAGACAAATGTAGTCAGATCGTTGACATTTTTCTTCATTGTTCTCTTATGGAGTCTTTGTAGTGAGTGGTGGCCGGCTGATTTGGGTTTGAATTATCATGCACTGGTTTTGGTTTTCTGTATATCTAAACGTCATCAATCTGATATAACAGGACGTCATTTTCTTGATTTGATTTGTTGATGACTTTTCTGCGAGATGGAATCAAATTTCTTTTGGTTTACAGTGTCTCACTTTCATATAAAAAGGATTTTGTAAGAACCTTCTTCTCTAAATTTTTTAATAAAATTTTCTTAGTTTTATGAAGCAAACCTATATTGTTACGGGTAAATAGGATATTATTAATACATAAAATTAGAAAAATATACTTACTTCCACTAAATTTATGATATACATAATTATCAATCATATTCTTCTCAAAACCAAAAGAAATGACAACATAATGAAATTTATAATATCATTAACGAAAAGCTTGCTTGAGTCCATAAATAGATTTCTTTAATTTGTAAGCCATTTCCTTTAAATCTTTGGAAATAAAGCTTTCAGGCTGTTCTATATAAATTGTTTTATCAATGTCTCTATTAAGAAATGTTGTCTTAATATCTATCTAATGTAACTTAAGATCAAAATGTGTTATAGTGCCATTATATCCTAAAAGAATCTTTCAAAGATATCGGTGAGAAAGTTTCTTTATAATCGATACCTTATTTTTAAGAAAAGCCTTTTGCGACGAGACGAACTTTATATCTTTTTACATTGCCTTTTGAATCCCTTTTGATCTTAAATATCCATCTGCAACCAATATGTTTTATACCTTCAGGCAATGATATAAGATCCTATGCGCCATTGTCTCTTATGGACTTAATTTCCTCATTCATCGCATCAATCCACTTTTGAGAATTAAAACTTTCAATGGATTTGTGGCAGTTGAATGGATCATCTTTTACTATATCAATATCCATATTATGTTATTAGAGAAAGACAATATAATCATCTGAAATTGCACTTCTCTTTTTTCTAACGAATCTCCTTAATAGCACTTGTTCTTAAGATTGTTGAGTTTAACCTTTAAAAATATTTAATTGATCTTGATTAGGGAGATTTTTGACGTTTTCTTGTTATTATAAAGTTTCTTCTTAAACAATGTCAAGAATAATACCCTGATCATGATCAATAACAACTATAGGAAGAGAAGTAAATTCCTCTTATAAGACAAAGTCTCTAACCTTTTCCTTATCTTCCCCTTCAAACTTAACATCTTCAAGAAATTTGACATTTTCTGTCTTAGAGCCAAGTTTAGGTGTGTATATTTGCTTATTGTATGCTTTGTGGCTGACACAAAGAGTGGATCTTCCACACCAAAAGATAAGTTAGATTATTATTCACCCTTGTGAAGGCACTATTAATTAAGCGGTCGTGATAGAGGGAATGACGGCAAAGTATGAAATTGAAAAGTTCAACAGGAGTAAGTTTTCATTGTGGGAGTTAAAGATAACGGTAATTATGAGAAAAGATAATTGTCTGGCAGCCATTAGAGAAAGATCAGCCAGGTTTATAAATGAAAAGTAGAACGAGATTGATGGAAATGCTATAGCTAATCTTCACCTAGCACTAGCAGATGGAGTATTATCTAGTATAAAGGAGAAGAAGACTGTAAAGGAAATATGGGATCGCCTCACAAAATTGTACGAGGCCAAATCACTCCACAACAAAATTTTTCTGAAGGGGAAACATATATTTTATGCATGACGGAATCCACTTCGGTGAAGGAACACTTAAATACTTTAAATATTTTATTTTTCCAACTCACATCATTGGGGCATACAATAAAGATAAGTGAACGTACATAACTTTTACTCTAAAGTCTACCAGATTCGTATGATCAATTCATCATCAATTTAATAAACAATACAAACACTCTAGTCTTCAACAATATTGCAGCTGCTATTCTGGGAGAAGAAAGTTGACGCAAAAGTAAGGAAGACAAGCTGACAAATTTGCAACAAGCAAAGGCCTTAGCGGACGAGAGAAAGATCAATAGAACGTAGCCAAAGTGGGAGTCATAGTCATGGTAGATCGAAATCTAGGAGTAAGAAGAATTTTAAGTGCTACAATTGTGACAAGAAAGGACGCCTGAAGAAGGATTGTTGGAATCTTAATAAAAAAAGATTCTATTCCTTAAGGAAATGCGGCAAATACTTTAGATGATGGAGGTACAATGGTCTGTGAAGCAGTAACGACTATTAGAGTAAAGAGAAGATTTACTGATGTATGGTTTCTCGATTCAACAGTTACTTTTCATATGACCTCTCAAAGAGAATGGTTCCATCAATATGAATCTGTCTCTGAAGGATCTGTGTACAGCTACAATGATCAAGCTTTGAAGATCGTTGGTATCAGCACCATCAAGCTAAAAATGTATGATGGGACAACCTAAACTATTGAAAAAGTGCAACACGTAGAGGGCCTAAAGAGACAATTAGATGATCTTGGTTTCAGATTTGAGATTCAGAATAAGATTATAAAGGTAATTAAATGAACACTTGTATTCATGAAAGTAGAGAAGATAGTTACAAAACTGTACATGCTTAGGGATGTCAATCGGGTGGGTCAGGTCGGGTTCGGGTCAGGTCGATTCGGGTTCAGGTCATTTCGGGTTAACACCAATTCGGGTTCAAGTCGGGTTCAGGTCAGGTTAATTTGGGTTCGGGTCAATTTTAGGTCCGGTAGAATTCGGGTTGGGTCAAATTCAGGTCAGGTCCACGCGGGTTGACCCGTCGGGTTATATGAAGTTTCATATATGTATGAATAAAAAAATTTATTTGTCATTTCTCAAACTCTAAATTCTAAATAAGAATATGTTTAATTAATTTTTTGAAATAATTATTCGTAATACTT
>JAOXYD010000002.1:12426746-12440334 GCA_028565735.1 Pinacopodium congolense
ATTAACAAACCAAACCAAAATTATTAAAATTATAAAATTAAACATACAACCCAAATCTCACTTATTTAAACTCTAAAATTTACTAAATACCTTTTCAAAAAACCTAAAAATACTAAAATACCCTTTTATACAAATATTCCAATTCTACCCTTAAATTGTTCAAAAATTCTCAAAAGTGCACTTAAATCCCTTGTTCCTACTCTGCCATCACATTTCTCGAAAATTTCTAACAATATTCATAAAAATCCCTTACTCCTATTCTAATCCTCACTAATTTAATAAAATTCCAAAACTACCCCTTTATTTAACTCCACCCCCTCTCTCCCAAATGTTCTTCAATCATTCTTTTTTTTTCTTCTTTTTCTTGTTAGAGAAGGTCTTGTTTAGATTCTGACTAACCTTCAATAAGTTCCTTTTTACCATTTCTTTCCCATTCCAACTCCCTTTCAATGTCCTTATCAACTTCATAACTCTATTTCCATCTCCCTTGCATCAAATCTTATCCACTAATATGGAAATTGTACAACTCCCTTTTCTCTATGTCTACCTAACTCTTTGCCATAGCTAACTCTCTCACACTATCACCCATATCCAGCCAACTCTCTTCTTATTTCCATAAAGGCAAAACAACAAACACATAGGACCAAATCAACTATATACAACAAGTTGCAAAGAGGAAAATGAAAAAAAAAAAGTAGAAGTCACCACCTTCTCCTTATACGAACTTCTAGATTTTGGTCATCTCTAATTAACACTACGTTTGTGATTTAAAATGCCCTCTACCTATACATAAATCTCACTTCTTAATAGTTCTAAAATCAATCAACTAAAAAAAAAAAGAAAAGCTCACTAAAGTTGAAAACATTATAATGAAATTCTTTAACTCCTTTCTTCCTCTTCTCCACTCTCTCCCCTAATAATGCTTGCCTCAGTTAAGACCACCAAACATAGAGATTTAACATAAAAACAAGCATGCACAATAATAAACCTTTAGCTTATTTGTATTGTTCCAGTTAGAGACGTTACAGGGGTTCTTTCTCTAGCTATTCATCTGAATTTTTTTGATTTTCCCTTATATATTTATATATATGGGTCAGGTTAGGTCAAAACTCAGATATGGTCTAAGCACAAGCCTTAAAACCAAGTGGGCTTTATAACTAACTTCCCATATTAGAGTTCATCTTAAAAATCATTATCATCACAAAAGTTAGAGCAATAGGGTACCATATCCCCATTTTCAATAAATCATATGTGAGCTATTTCTTCCTCCGAATGCCCACTTTTCAAATCAAATTTATTATCCTAAGTTATTGCTTTTGATGCCTTCTTCTTCTTTTTCCCTCTTCTTCTTCTTGTCACTTTTATCATATTTATCATCATTTTTTAGAAGAGGCCATTAGAATCTCATGTGACTCAGTTTCCTACACTCAAAACAAGCAATGTTAGACAATTTATGTTTGCATTCAAATTTACTTTCCTTGGAGTCCCTTTTCTTTGAGAAGTTCTTTTTTCTTAGGAACCTCTTAAACTTCCTTGTGAGAAGAGTTATCTCTTCCTCATAATTATGATACACCTTCGTATTAAGAAAACATAGAAATATTTTCATTTTTGTTAGTTAAGTTAATAAGAATAAGGATTTTGAGTGTGAAATTCTTATTTTGAATTGTTTATTTATCTGATAAATCACCTAAGAATTATCTTAATTATTAAGATTCACTAATTTAGGAATTTGAGAGTGAGAATCCTATCTTTCTGTTGTTTCCTTAACTAATAAGAATCTTAAAAATCATTCTTAGCTATTAGTATTTTTCTTGTTAGATTTACGAATCATAGCTCTCTATTTAAAGGAGGATGAGTATTGAATAAAATAACAAGAATTTAATAATAAAAAGGTATGTGTATTGTTAAGAGATTTTTTAAAAGTAAAACCCTTCATGTTTTACATATAAAAAACAAGTTACTTAAGGAAGGGCAGGAACGTGAACAAAGAAAATCAAGGGAGTTTTCCTATACATCGACCTATGACGAGATCCTATTTATGGGACAATAACAACTTGGTTTCAGAGCTAAACATAAAGGGAAACTTTAAGAAACTGATATCTAGGGGTCATGATTTAGAATATAAGATTACAAAAAGCAGTAAGGAGGTATGCGAGAACAGGGATGACATTCGAGAACTAAGACACTTAATGAAGTAATGAAAGGAGATCAAAAGGGGCTATAACCATAGTCAGTCACCAACCAACTCTGACGAAATCATTCAATGATTGTCAAATATTTACATGGGGAGCTGCGATCATCTCCAAATATGGTAAGTTGAAATTTTCTTCCTATAATAGAATTGGGAATCTTTTGGGATGGATATGTAGTCATAAAATGTTATTTTAGCAACCAACAAACAAGGGAAAGGGATAAGGTAAGATTAACCATATTCTATATGATAGAAAAGGCACAACGTATTATAGATTGAAGTAGGAGCAATCTAGACTTAATTTGGCCTAATTCAATTCCCATCATGGTAAAATGAAGCGCAAAAGTGTAATGTTTTAATTATGATGAATCAAATTTGAATGGCCATATATGTAAACTACTTTGTTTAATGATACACAATTTAGCTAATGACACAGGACAACCATTATAATGGATTCATAATTATCTAGAGTTTGAGCTTGTGCAGAAGATATTTGTCCAGGAGGGAAGTGATGTTACACTATTGTATCAAGAAAGCATAGAAATATTTTTATTATTATTAATTAAGTCAATAAGAATAAGGAATATGAGTGTGAGACTTTTATTTTGAAGTGTTTCTTTATTTGATAAGTATTGAATTGTTTCTTTATTTAATAAGTATATTATGAATTATCATAATTATTAGGATTAGCTAATTTAGGAATTTATGAGTTAAAATCCTTTTTTTATTTCCTTATCCAATAAGAATATTAGAAAATCATTTTTAATTATTAATTTTGTACTAAGTTTATGAACCATCATTCTCTATTTAAAGGAGAATAAATACTGAGTAAAAAAATAAAAAATATATATAATAAAAAAGAGTTTGTATTGGTGGGAGGTTTTTTTAAGAGTAGAGTCTTTCGTATTTATATCTCAAAAATATGTTCTTCAAAAAAGTGCAAGAATGTGAACAAATGAATTCAAGGGGAATTTTCTATACATTAACTTATGACGAGATCTTATTTATAACATATTACCCCTTGTAAAAGTTTCATCATCACTTAACTCTCCTCTTAAAGCCTTGAATGCCAAGTTTTTCTTTTTTTATGCTATTTCTTCATCCTTTGTCTCTTTTAACCTCATCTCATATATATAAAGAGACACAACTAACTCCTCTAATGGTAGAGCATTCAATTACTTAGCTTCTTGAATTGTTGTCACCTTAGTTTCCCAAGTTTTCAAAAGAGATCTAATAATTTTCTTTACTATCTCAACATTTATATATGTTTTGTCCAAACCTTTAAGAACATTAATGATATCAATAAACCTAGTGTACATGTTAGAGATGCATTTATCATGTTGAATGTGAAATGATTCATATCAGTGCATTAGCATGCTCACTTTATTTTCTTTAACTTAGTCCCTTAGTGAGTGAGTTCTAAGGTATACCAAATTTCATATGCTAGTTCACACATTTCTACTTTATTGAATTCATTTCTATCTAAAGTATAACATAAAATGTGTACAATATTTCTATTTAAAGATACAACTTTCTTATCATTAGCATTCCATTCTCTTTTTACCTTATAAACCTTTTTATCATACACTGTTTTAGTGGGAATAAAAACACCATTTGAGACAATTTCCTACAAATCTAAACTTTCGGATATTAGAAAACAAGGTTATCACAATTTTCCAGTACAAGTAGTCATTTTCATTAAAGAATGAGGCTCTATTAATGTTTCGTCCCTTATGGCTAGATGAACCTATTACATTTGTACTTGCTATTATTATCTTTACTTACTATTTCATTAGAAATATATGTAATATAAGTCATAATTATGATATCACTTGTTGGCCCATATAGTACTAAAAAAGGAGGTGAACTGGGTGTAATTAAAAATTTTCGTAAGTTGGTGCTAATCTTAAGATTCACCCTAACAAAAATCCTATGTGATAAATATAAATATCAAAACATTTCAATTAAGCACTTAAAGTTGCGTAGAATTAAAAAAAAGTAGGGAAGAGAGATAAACAAAAAGAGATGCAAATTGATTTATAGGGGTTCAGAGCATAACTCATACCTACATCTACTCTTTAACCCCTTAATAGTAGTTTTATTATTCTTTTTATTATAGGTGAAGACTTTTTGCAATATTTTAGGGGTCAAATTAATAGAGTTTTAATGGTTAATTTGTTGAATTATGAGCCCTAATTCAGTGCTTAATTGTTAAATTTATGTCTTATTATGTTTAATTTATAGGATGGAGCTTGATGATGAAGATTGGAGTAAAAAGGAGAAGACTTCACCTTAATTCAGTCCATTAACGGTACCCTGGCAAGGTCATGTTGAAGGATAATCAAGGTGTCATTTAAGAGACAGAATTCAACCTTCAACAGTGGTCTGGCAGGGTGCTATTGAAGGGAGTCAACCCGTCATTATAGGAGTAGACAACAATTCCAACTCCAAATCTCTACAATTGCGGCTGGAACATGCTCCTATCTTATCCATTTTGTCAGCTAGGGCAAGTGGAAGGCTGAAGAGTCTTCATAACAGAAGGAACAACACAACAACACGTAATAACAAGCGTAGAGAATTCAGATCTAAGTTTAGATAGAGAAGCTCTTGCTTCTCTCTTATATTTTCTTAGATGTTGTAGACTTTAAATACTCGTAATTTGAGTTATCTTGTGTATTTTGAGTTGCTATTTATTGGCGATTGAAGCTAAGATGTGTATCTTAGTTTCTAAACCATCATAGGGGGTTTCCTAACTCAGATTATTAATTATTTTCTCCTGTTTTCCAGATTAATCAAAGTTCGTGTTCTTATATTCATATTCTTGAATGTTCTTTGATTTTCTTGCAAGATCTTGTGGATTTCAAAGCTGTATTGATGTCTAGATCAAGTTAAGGAGTTCAAGACTTGTCCAAAAGCTTTCTAAACATGTTTTGTAACTTCTAAACTACTTATTTAAGCTTATATGTATAGATCTATCAAATTATGTGGCTTAAGATGCATGTTTTTCTATGCTTTGATGATTATGTGTGCTTAAATCTATTTTCCAACTTCAGATTTATGTTTTAATGTTTTAGGAGAGTTTAAAGGCATGTAATAAGGTCTGATTTTGTTTATTGAAGATCTTAAAGTTTTGATTTTGGCCTGATTACCTAAGATTATAGTGAAATATAATCTAGGATCCGAGAAATCTACCTAGGTTGTTGGAAAAATCAATAAACAATATAAATCAATCGATGAATGACCAAACTTTAATTATTTGTGAGAGTTAGAGATCTAATACTGTAAATCCAAAAATCAACCTTCTTGAAATTAAATTCCATTGGTTAGATTTAAAGCATAATAAAACTTTACACTCAGTTTAATGGAGAAAAGGCATAATTCTTAACTATAGCTTTATCTTGAATTCGTAAAGGAACTCTAATCCAGCTTTCGAATTGTTTTAAACTCATTTAATTCATTAATCACTTAATCCTGAGTTGAATGCCCCAAGTTAATAATTTTCAATAATTTATAAATCATGTTATAATTCAAAATTGCAAGGTTTAAAGTATAATTAGAATAGTTTAGTAATGTTATCTTTTCATCTTTTTAATCAATTAATTTAGAATTTTCTGGATAATTGTAATGTAATTAATCTAATATTTAACTAAAGAACACCGTTTTCCCTATGGAATTGATACTTGGAGTCTTAAAATTACTCCACTTTGTTACTTATTCGATAGGTACATTTGTCTTTCATCACGTTGGTTTTTGCTTAATATCATTTTAGTTTTTAAAGTAAAATCGGTTTAAAGAACACTCATTTTTCATCAATTCAACCAAAGAACAACATCACCACTTTAGTCTTGCCTTCAACCACTACAAAAGGGAATAAGGACGAGTTAGAGTTTGATGAGGAGAGATCATCAAAGACCAGGCACCAAGTCTTCCTAAGGGAGCCAAAGGCATCCTCTAAGAAAGAGTCACTCGTGCTAGAAGCAATATGGGAAAGTTAAAGAAAGGAGGGGGAAGGAGGAGACAAGGAGACAAGGACAGAGGAAGGAAAAGCAGAGGAGGATAGAACCATAGGTCAAGAGACCAAAGGACATGGAAAAGGAAAGAAGGACACTAAAAGAGTTAAGAAACAAAAGCCAAAAAAGGGATATAATAGGGCTCGAAAGGGGAAAAAAACCAGAAGATAAGAGAAGAGAATCGAAGTGAAACAGCAAAAAACCAAAGGAAATAGGAAAGCCCATAAGAAGAAGAGCAAAGGAACCTAAAAAAGAAAAACAAGGGGAAGCATTGAGGGGAAATCAAACACCAAAAGAAACAACAAAGAAGAGAGGAGCCAATTGAAAGACAAGGGAGAGCAGAAAGCAGTGAGGTAGGAAGGATTAGCCATAGGGATACTGGCGACCAGAGAATGAGAAAGGGAGAGGCGAAGAATGAGCTATGAATATTAAATCTAATGTTCTTAGTCGTTTTTATAGTCTAAGGTACCTCGTGATGAAAATTGCAATTCTCTTTCTTGTTATACTTAAATGATAAAAATGTAGGCCTCCCTCTTGTTGATGTTTGAATGTCTCTAGACCTAACTACTCTGAGTCAACCTTAATCTAAGGTGATTGATTGAATTTTTACTATAGTTTTCCAAAAGTACAAACTAAACATGAACACAAAATAGTTGAGAACTTTTAAAATTTTAGTCACCTACAATTTTGACCTTCTACATTGTTATTGATTTTCTATCGCTATAACTTATTTCATCCTTTAAGATTTGTTATATGGCAAGTGAAAGTCACTAATAACCATCACTTGCTAGCTAAGTCACTAGGTTCTTTCATAATTTAGTAATATAAGCTATACTCATGCTAAAGCAAAATAAGGCCTTTTTTCTCAGATATTTATGAAGTTGGGAAGCTCGATCAAGAAGAAAATGTTTAATCAACATATTTAAGTTAGTCTTATTGGTCTTTGTGGGATGATGAAAAGTAAAAATAAAAAGAGATTCAACGTAAAGCATGAATTGTTAAACTAATAAATTTGATTCTTTTTAATGGAATCTAATGCATTCTAGTTGATTTCATTCATATTTTTATTAAAAACAAAATGACATAAGAATTAAAGAGGAGAATCATATGCAGATGATAGGTTTCTTTTCTATTTATTAGGTCATTTATTTTTTTCGAGATAACTATTTTAAGTTGATAAAATATATTTAAAAAGTTTGAAATTAATTGAAATTTTGAAAAATTTTGAATCTTAGATGAAATTTATTAATGAATGAATTGTTATTCCTTATAATTTTAAGTTTCAAACACATTGATCTCACTTAAACGGTCTTATGGTGAGCTTTGTTAATAAGGTCCTGCAAAATTTATAAATAAAGCCCAACCATGCATATTTATCGTTAAAATTTTCAAGCATGTTTTAAATAAATTAATAATTATTTTATATCTGTAATTCAATTTAATTCTTGCTATTAACATGTGTTCATATATAATATTTTTTAACCAAAATTTAGTGACATAATGATTTTTATATAGAAACGAATAAGAAGTTATTCAAATTATAAAATGACTTTTTATTTAACTATAATTTAGTAACATAATTAATGAATTTTATGTAATAACGAATACGGACTTATTTAAATAATAGAAGATCTAATGGAGTTTATTATTAAGTTTAAAAACATTAGACTAATATATATATGTAATAACAATATTAATAATAACAACAAAATTTAAAAAAATTAATGTCAAAACATTACGAATTTGTCCATATAAATATTGGAGAATTATCCTAGATTATCAAAAGCCTTCCTTCATTCTAACAATGATAAGACGTTTTTACCAGTCTCTTTTAAATCCGACTTTTCCGGCATATTTCATGAGCCCTCGTTAACCCTGCCCTTTTTGCTGTTAAACTTTGAGGGCATATTTCATGAGCTTTTCTTGATTCTAGGCTCAGCAACTCGTTCGACGAGTCTCTTAGGTCTGGCTTATAAAAGTTCAGTTACCAGTCTTTCCTGAGTCCCGTTTGTTTGTACGATCCGATCACATGAGCCTAACTCACCTCTGGCTCTCCAACCCACACTTGTAAGGCAGGCTAAGAACCCATATTTTGTGCATGATGATGCTCTTGGTGTCAAACCATGGCACAAAAGCCCATTTACCTTTTCACCCGACATGGGATCAACTCATACCCAGGCTAAGGTTCAGGCATCACCAATTTAAGTAGCTACGTGGCTAAATTAACATAAGCGGTAATAAGGTCCTGGGCAAAAACTCACGTTACGTTACAATGCAACCAACTTACTCCATCTCACATGTTCTTCTAAGATTAGGGTTTACGACATTGTCAAAAGTAATCACAATATCAGTGTAGATCGTTTTCATCCTAATTGGTACGTGGCACATTAGTTCCAGTCGGAAAGAATATGTTTACCCTGTCTATTAACTTAATCTTTTAATTAATTTCCGAAGACAAAAAAACATATCTTTTAATTCTTGTAACACATAAAGAAGTACCACAGAATAAATCATACCTAGTTTAACTAAAACTAAAACACTAATAGACAGGGTAAGCATATTCTTTCGGATTGGAACAATTGAGCCAGTTATCCAATCATCAAGTTGTGTAATAATCTCATCAAAATTTACTACAGACATTCATCAAGGTATATGATAAACTCTCTGGTGATTGGCGTCGTCTTTGTACAAATTGGTATCTGGCATTTGTTCGGTGATTGGCATCTATTAATATTTGTACAAGTCGGTATCTGGCATTTGTTCTATGACATACGTTAATGTCTCGTCAGTTTTCTTTGAACGAAGTGCCTTTCCAATCATCATTACAGTGAAATTAAGCAAAGGAATCTAGTTAGCCACTGAATTAGCGTTGTTCTCGAACTTGTCATCCTACCGAATATGGGCAGTCCTGTTTGGCTTGGTTTTCGTATTTTGTTTTTTAATATAAAAATTAAAAATTGATATACAAATAAAATTTTAAAATTTTAAAATAATAAAAAGTTTAAAATATGTAAAAATTAATAAAATAAAAATATAAAATTTAATTAAACTGTCCTTAAATATCTTTATCAATTCATTTGTTATGAATAGTTGTGAATAATAGTCTCTTTTTAGTAATTAACCTAGTAGGAGGAACTACGCGTGAGAATGATTTGATCCACCTAATTTATGTTTGGTTAAATTTTAGACCCAAAACAAACCTGGCGCACGCCCCTAAACTACGCTGTAATAGGATCAGCTGCACGTGCATGACCTAAGATGGGTATGATGACTTAAATGAGTGCCAGCTATGATGACTTAAATCAGGGCCAGCTATGTACACATATAGAAGCTACTTGACTAGCGATCAGGAGCTTTATAGTTTATGCCAAAATCCAACTTGCCATTGTTTCGTCCCACATGGCCCTTTAATGCGGTTTAATTAATTTTCTACTGAAATCATGTGCATAATTTATAAACACTTAACAGCTTGGTTTTGTTCCCAATAATGGGCATGAGATAATTAATCTTCCTTTAAAATAATATGTTTTAGAAGTTCTCTCAGGATTGTATGGAATCCGCCAATTTCCGAGAAAGGGAATGCAACACGGAACTGTTAACAATTCATTTAAGAAAACAAGTTTTGACATGGATGTACATGTCCCAATTTCCTTGGTTAGATAAATTGTTTGTCTGGCCATATGTATGTATCTGTATCGCACCTGGAGTTAATGCTTGCATTATATGCTGTGAACATTGTTCGAGATTCACACCCTAAGAACCATTTATATATGTATATATATCACAGAAAAATAAGGAAAACAAAAAGAGGAGAGTCTGACTGAAACTTCGGATAAAAATTTTGGATACCCATCATAAAATACATAAACTTGATATCTACGATGTAAATATGTCATATATTAGAGTGTAAACTTGACATTTGTTAAACAAATTATATGCCGTAGTACAAAATATATCATAAAACTTATGCTGATGATTTTATAAGTGACATACTGTAGTCTGCACATGACAATATATTTCTTGGCAGACATCATATATAGACTGTAAATTTTAATATTATATATATATATATATATATATTATAAACCAAATAATGTTATCCAAAATTTCTATCCAAAACTTTTAGATACAAAGGACGTATAATATAGCATTAAATTTGATGTATCTATGGGTGACTTTCTATTCCATCATTGAACATTTGTAATCCAGAGGCAGACGAGCTTTAAAACCTCTTCTAAATATGTAATGTTATAAATCTTGATGGGGACTTTATATACTTTGTAATCTATTAGAAATTTGTTTGGTAGAACAGATAAGTTTGATTTGTAAGTGTTACCATAATTATATAGAGAGAAAATTAGGTTGGTACTACATTTCTATTTGTATCTTAACTAGGATGCTTAAGTTAAATTATCTCTTGTTTATTTCTTTTAAGTTTATGGAATACAACTCTAAGCTTTAAATGACGCAGAGTTGAGACAACAATTGTCAGAAGCTCCGTGGCAATCTGCAACACACTATTGTGTCCCTTTCAACTAGTTTGTTTTTTTTAATAAAGACAGAAGATAAATGACTCTCTTGATCGGTGCTGTTTATCAACTAAGAGAGTGTGTCATCCGAAGGATAGAAGATCAACGATACCCCATAATAATATCATTGATCCTCGAAACTACTACTGTTATGCTTATAGGGAACTATACTTTCTTCTTATTTCTATTATAAAAGACATTTTCATATTTAGTTATATTTTAGAGTTTTATACTATTCTTTTATAACCACTTTTAATTTTTTTTTTATCAATTAGAACATTATTATTGAGAAATTGAATTGAGTTTCTTTGGTTCTTTCAAAAGGTTTCGCATAACCTTTGAATTTTTACACACTATACACTGCTTAAAGAGGTATCAGAGTAAGAATGTCAATTGGAAGCGCTAGTAACAATCTTTGTGATAGTATTTAGGAGGTTTAGGCTTCTTTTCTAGGAGACAAAGCGTTGTAATGATTAGAGTAACATTTAAAGTAGCAGATAGATAACAAGTTTCGACATTTTGCGGAGATTGTGTAACATCTAAATGCTCCAGAAATCGATGCATATAAGAAACATAATGATCATAGAAGGTCAAAGGTTGAAATGGTTAATGGGAGTCTTTTGGGAAGGTATGTCCCTAATCATAGGTAGCCAATCTAAGAGGAGGACTCAAAAGAAGAAGACTACTATGAACCTAATAGATTTAAGAGGTATTAATAGTATGAGGGGTGTTAGAGAAGAGACGTTTAGAGAGGGTTGCAATATAGTACAGGCTTAAAGTAGACAGTTTATACTTTAAAGGAAGTTTGGACATCCAGTAATTCTTGGATTGGATCGCAAAGGTTGATATATTTTTCAACTATTTAGAAATTGTACTTGAGAAGAGAGTCAGAATTATGGCTTGTAAGCTTGAGCCTCAACATAGTAGGAGAGGGTCCAATCATGAAGGGAGCACGAAGGGAGGTATCTTATGCACACTTAGTACAGGATTAAGTATTTGCTAAAATAGGAAGTTTTACCCCTGGATTGTGAGCTGATGATGCTCTTATATTTTAAGGAAATCACTCAATTAGTGCAGGAAATAGATCAATTAGACACTAAACTATTGGTGTACTCTACTACTCGACTGACTAATATTAATTATGCAACATTTCCTTCCTTTCTTGACTAAATCTTGGTGTTTAATGGTAGCTAATCCTTCTAATGTCTCTTTTAGCTTCATAATAATGCTTATATGCTGCCAATTCATTTTTGGTGATCAAGAAATGATTTTTTTTATATAGTTTTGAGTGTTTAACATCATCTACTTCAACGTTTCAAAGGTTTATGTTGTTCTTCTCATTAATCTTCTATCTTCACATTTCAAACATGATTTTTGAGCTTCCCATCCATTTTTTCTATTTCTTTAAGCTTTCAAGTAATCTATAATTTATATTTTACATTTTTGAAAGCGTAAAAGCCCTTATTGTTAAGCTTTCACTAAAACACCTTCAAAGGTGTATGTTGTTACTTTTAAAGGGGATTATTCTTTTTTTGGGATTGGTTAAACATGTAAAAGCTCCTATTTGCCTTGAAAAGGAGTTGTTAAAGATTCTTTTTCACCTTTAGCAAAGAAGATTTAGTAGTTAAGGGTTCTTTTTCACCCTAAGAAGAAGATTGTAACTTAAATTGTGATTTAGTGAAATTTCCAAAAAATATTTGTAGAGATGACGTATGATAAATTTATGTAGCTGAACCTTTATAAAAATTGTGTGTATCCATTCTTTACTCTCTTTACATTATTGTTGTTTATATTGTTGACTCATCTTTATATTATTGCTAAATGTTTTATTGACTTATCATTACATTATTGGTTATGTGTATTATTGTTTCATTTTTATTGTATTGATTTATTATGCTATTAATTCATCCTTATAGTGTTGTTAATTCTAAGTTCATATTTATCCTATTGTAAATTATGTTATTGATTGATTTTTAAATTGAATTATTTTTTCATATTCATTAACATATCATTCTATGTTAAATATTGTTGTAGAAATTGCATATAGATTTGGAACTTGTTTAAGTGACATAAATTTCATATTACTAAAAGTTTTTAAAACACTTAGTTCATTCCCCTCTTTAGTACCTTTAGGCCTTATAAATGTGGATGCTCATCAGTATGGGATGAGTAACCAATGATAGTTAGAGAAGGACAAAGTGAAGTATACACTCCTACCACTAAGTAATGTGCTCCTATCTATTGCTTAGAAGTTCGGGGTGGAGATAGAATAGATAAGGCAACTGCATGCTCTGGTGGTTAAGCAAATGTTGATGGGTGAGGCAGAGTTACAAGTGGAGGAGTATCTGGAATTGATATGACCTCTACTATAGGAGTTTAAAGAGTTGATGCCAGAGGAGATTCTTACAGATTACTACCTATGCGAAATACCCAACACCATATAGACCTCATCCCTAGAGTTAGCCTATTGAACTTGCGTCATTATTAGATGAATCCAAAAGAGAGTAAGAACTTAAAGGAGAAGGTAGAGGAGTTACTATAAAATAGGATTATACAAGAGAGTATGAGTACATGTATAGTACTGATGTTATTGACTTTGAAGAAGGATGGTAGTTAGTGGATGTATATCAATAGTAAAGCCATCAATCGAATCAAATGGGTTATAATAATTGAAAAATTTTCTAAGATGACACAATTTTCTCCTTATATAATGACTTTAGATGTGGTTGGAATTGCTTGTTTGTTGTTTAAGGAAGTTGTTTATGTATATGGAGTGTCAAAAACTATTGCCTTAGATCACAATAGTAAGTTCCTTAATTATTTTTGGGGCACCTTGTAAAAGTTGTTTGACTCTTAGT
>JAOXYD010000002.1:12447003-12471399 GCA_028565735.1 Pinacopodium congolense
GAGAAAACTAATAGTGTAGGTTGAAGCCTCCTTTTTAGGAATATCTAGATAACACTTGTTGAATCTTTGGTCTCCTATCCAAAATTGTGTTCTTCCCTTTTCTTCTTTCCAAAAAAACCTTCTTCAATATCTTGGATCTCCCCTAGGGTCAGAATGTGGCTGCTAGGTTAATTCCCACGCCCTCTTAATCCAAAAAATTCATAATACCTTTTGTCACGTGACTTTGCCAATTCAGCTTTTTTCAACTTTGACCTTTCCTTGATATTTTCACCATATCTTCATCTACAGACCTCCTTTGGACCTGATATTTGATATGAAGGCTCCTCACATGATTTTCTAGCTGCCTGTAAAATTGAAATGCAATCTAAGCTCTACACAGGCATACAATGCATCACCAAAGTTACAATACGAAAAATGATGTTGATTTCAGGTCTCATTCGTTACCTACAATTCTACACATCAAAGTGCATCAACCCATTCCTCAAATAAGTTCATAATTTACCTTAAAACACTAAGAAATGCCAAGAAACAATCAAACACCTAAAAGATAATGAAAGGATGCAAAATTTCATACTAACTAAGATTAAAATGCATAAACAACGCTTAACACTCCTAAAACAACCTAGAAACATAACACGAAACACACTTATCATGAAGCAAGTATTAATGAGAGGATCCAAAATGGAATTTAAAGAAAAAGAAGATCAATATTGAATAGCTTTAGAGTTGTATTTTTAATTGTAAGTCTTGTTTTGATGCTATGAATACTTGAAGTGCTCAATATTTGCATGATGATTTTCATTTAGTTTATTGGTCAAGAGTTTTACAGTTTGTTTGAATGACAGTCTATACGAGGCATAGGAAAGATTTAGAGAGATGTTATCTAAGTATCCAAGTTATAAGTTTTGCATTTGGTAGCAAATTGATATATTATATTAAACTAAAGGAGGTTCTAATAATTGATTTTAATGATGATAAAACATCTTTGTTAATAATAATTTACTTTTTTTGTGTATATTTAAAGATAAGAATTGTAATGATGATCATGATCAAATATTAGATCCTAAGGAATATATGCTTAAAGGAAAATGGTGGTTTAAGATTGATATTAAGCAAACATATATAAGATCCAAAGTAGAAGTTGAAGATAAAGAAGATCAAGATTGAAAAGGTTTGAAGTTTTATTTTTAGTTGTAAGTCTTACTTTGATCTTATTAATGCTTGAAGGACTCGACATTTGCATGATCATTTTCATTTAGGTTTTTAGTCAAGTGTTAGGTTTTGTTCAAGTTTGTTCATTGCATTTGCTTAATAAGATTGATTTAGAATTTTCATATTGGTGAACAGTTTTACAAACAAAAGGAAATTAGGTATTAAAGATAAATTTTGGTTAATTAGTTTTACAGAAGTCCTCCTGATGTGCTAAATTGTTTTTAGAAGGTAGTGGAGTTTATTAACTTTGATTGAATCTGTGTATGAGTGTTTGAATATGTTTTAAGGTAAGTTTGATAGGAATTTCGGTTTTGAGAAATTTAGGAAAAGTTTGAAATACATTGGAAAATTCTTTGAGTTCATTTTGATTTTTTTAATTTTTTGAGTGTGATTAAGTCTATTTTTAAGTGATTTGAATTTGCATTAGTGTGATTGAGCCTAATGTTTATATAAAAAAGGGTTTTAAGAATGGTTAAGAAAATTTGGAAAGTTTTTAAAAGAGTTTGGAAGGTGTTTTAAATGAAAATTTCACTACCAAGGCAATATTTTGTGTTTAGGATTAATTGAAATCTCTTGGCATTTAAAACAATATTAGAGATAATTTGAAACTTGTGTTGATTGTTTGGAATTTTTCAAAATTGTTTATAAATGGTTTAGATTTGAAAATTTTCAAATTAATCTTAAATTTTCTCAAACTAAGACATATTTATGTTTTGAACTAAATTAAAAGGTCTTAGTATTCAAAATCTTCATAAGGGAGTTTTTAAACTTGCGTAAGTTAAGGTTTCGAATATTTGGAAGTGTTGGAAATTTTTTTGGTTAAGCTTTGAAGTATTTTACAATGCCTTAATGGCACTCTATAATGGCAGGTGGAAGGTGCCATTATACCCCTATGTTTTAGTCAATTTATTTTCTTAGAAGATCAACAGTAGGTTATAATGGTAATGCATAATTACACAATGGCATTATAGTTTAACGTTTATAAAGAAGAATAGTGGTAGTTTATAATGGTGTCGTTGTGGTGTTAGTAGCCACTTAACGACTAGTTTCATGAGTCTAATAGCTTTTTGAATATTTGTAACAATTAGTTTGAGTTCCTAGCCGTTATTTAAGATTGGGAACCTTATAAATAAATGTTTTAAGTGTTGTGGCATAATCTTTATGCATGTTTTAGGATTATGAAAGCATTGAAAGCGATATTGGTTTGTTTTATGAGTTGAATGAGTTTGAGGGATTGTATGAAGTTTGCATTTGCATTCATTAAGTATTTTGAGCCCCTTTAAGCTTTATTTTGATCAAACAAGTGTTGTGGTTTGTGTATGTTTAAGTGGAGATTGAGATATTGATTTTTAGGGCTTGTTTTATAGTTAAAATTGTTGAGATTGAATTTTAGGAAAAGGTTATTCTTCACCCTTCCTAAAGAGGATTTTATATTAGGTTCCTTTTTACCATTGAAAGAAGATTTGTTAAGTTGCTCTTCACCTCTTTCAGAAATAAGATTATAAAGGTTTCTCTTCACCCTAAAGAAGATTGTTTCAGTTAGTAAAATTTTCAACAAGATTAGTAAATAATGACCATAAGCAAAGGTTTATTTTATTGAACCATTATAAAAAATTTAGTTTGACTCCTTTCTTTACTATACACTTTAATTTTGTGCATGTTGTGATAGATCTTAAATTGCCTTAATTTGAATCATTAAGTTATATTTGACATACTAATCTCATTTAGGTTAATTTTGGTATAAGAACTTCATATTTAAGAAAAATCAATTTAGGTGGGTTTTAGTTTTAGTTTAGAAAATCTTTTAAAACTTAATTCTTCCCCCCTCATGGGCGCCATTAGGGCTAACATATTATATATTAGAGTCACATTTTCCACATGTAATATTATAGATGTTATTGTTAGAGGCAATCTTATAAGAAAAATCCTAGATCAAGCTTATAAACCAATTTATGAGATGCTTATTAACAACTTCCAAATATCATTATGAGCATCACCCTAAGAGACCTTATACAACGCACATGATAAATGATACATTGGCCTTAATAGCCCAAAGAGAAGTCTTGAATAGGAAGCTAGATAGTTTAATTAGGAGAGTTGGTAATAGTACTATGAGAGGACAAGTTGTGCGTGAAAACTATGAAGGTAACTCCCGCTCATCCTCAGATCATTAGGTAGAAAACCTTTTCCCCAAGAAACGAAGTAAAACAAAATTTTATGGAATTATAATAGGAAATAAAGTAATCCATTCTCTAATACTTACAATTCTAGGTAAATGAGTCATTTGATTTTTCAATGGAGTAAACTCAAAACTGCCAACACTTACCATAAGTGAATCCTCGGAGAGCTTCACCACCTAACTTTAGTATTAATGCGCCTCTACTATAGAGAAGCCTAATTTGAGAAGATGGTCAAGAAATAAATTTAATATAATGAAAATATGATGCAAAACCATGAGTCCTCCATTAGAAATTTATAGACCAAAGTAAGCCAAAGTATAAATATTTTATGCATGCTTATTGAATTTCTATGAAATTTCATATTTAAGTAAGGGATTCAATTTAAACAAATTTTAGTTAAAATTTGAATTTTTTGAATTTGAATAAAATTGAGTTGAAATTGATGAAAATTTCAAAAGTGTGATAAAAAGGTAAGTTGGAACATAAAATCTACTTATGAGGATAAAATAAAGTATAAAACAAACTTGTTCAATAAAATAAAAAAATGAATAACATTAAGGCATGATGAAGTGTAAAATACACATGCCATTGAATTGTATTAGGAGAATTTATATGACTTTCATATGGATTTCTTAAAATTTGATATGATGTATAAAGGTTAACTTGATTACATATTTTGACCAAAGTTTCGCATTTGTAATAAGAAGAGAATTAGGATGTACTAGCTATATTGGTTACATTGACTTGAAATGAAGTATCATGTTTAGCATTTGACAAATCATTAGAAAGAAATTTGGTTAAGTGTCTAAACAAATTGCTTGAGGAAAAGAAATAGTTCAAGTGTGGAAGAATTAATAAGGGTGTATGTTACAGGATTTTGGGATATGATTTGATATGTTTTCACCTCTATCTTGATATTAAATTATACAATTTTTATGTATATTTAATGAAAATGTAAGTTCATACTTATGGTTTGAGTTTTATGTAGACAAAAAAAAGTGTGAATGTTTTTCCAAAAGATCAATGTAAGTCTTTAACTATACTATTGATCTTTCATTTATACCACTGCTATAGTCAATTCAGAAGAATAGCCCAACCATTTAAAAGGTGCCATTATGGAGCGAACAACCTCCATTAAAGATATTTTATAGACAAAACAATAATATGGGATTTAAGCAACACCATTAATTAGTGATTTTAAAGGCTTTTGATGTTTTTGTAGCCATGTTCTAACATGAGTTTTAAGGGAAAATTAGTTCGATCATCCCTATAATTGACCTAAACCTAGCTAAGTTGTATAGAAGCATTTTATAGGGAGTGTTGTGGAGATTTTTGAAGACTTCTAGATCAATTTTAGGCATTAGTTTCCATAGAGTGTAGGTTTTATTTGTAGTTTTCTCTCAATTTTATGTAATAGATATTCAAGATTAGTTTTAAAGATTTCAAAGAGAGGATTAAGAGATAAGAGATTATATTACAATTTAGAACTCATTCTAGGTATTTTCTAAGCTTTAATTCATTAGTATTCTTACAATTATTTTCTTGACCAAAAAATATGCATTCCATAATTAAATCCTTGTATTTATTGATTATTATGAGTGACTAATTCATTTAATAGCTAAGTATAGGTGAGTAGATGATTTAATTGAGTTATAACCTCTAAATTATGTGCTAATATTTGTTTATCCAAGTTTTGAATAATCAATAATAAAATCTTAGATAATTAGATATTCAAGAAATCTACCTTAGTTAATGGAAATATCAATAAATGACATAGTTTAAATTAATGAATAACCAAGCAATGATTGGTTGTGAGGGCTTTAGTTTTATAAAGGAATTTTAGGATTTAACTTCTTAAACTTTAAATCTATTATTTAAATTCATTAAATAACCAAACAACAGAATATGATAGTAGAGATAAAGCATTATCTTAACCACAGTTATATGTGGATTTTTAGAAGATACCCCAGGTTTAGCTATATAATAATTGCTAAACTCAATTGATTCATTAAAATCCTCACCCCTAGTTATACATTAGATATTGATAAATCTTAATTGTATCTTGAAGTCTCTAGATAAGTTAAATAGTTTACTTAATTTAGGATTTTAATTTAATTAATCGATTTCTTTGAATTTCTCTAGGTAATTGCATGCCAATTGACTTAGTAGTTATAATAAATTCTCGTAAAAATGATTTTTGGGCTCTATTTAGATATACTATATTACTTATAATAAGTATACTTATATAATGTTTGTCTTAAGTTAATGTTATGATTAGAACTATTGTAAAAAGACCACCAATAGTTTGTCAACTTAAGTTATGATTGCATTCAAAGAGGATAAGCCAATAAGTCGTCAAGTTAATATGTTTCATCATTATTAGGAAACTACTTAATTTTGGTTTTTACATTCCCTCATCATAGGATCTCCAAATATTTTTAAATTCATAATGCCTTTTATTTTATGGATTTGAAGGAAATAATTGCTTATAATTTATTAAATGTTTTTGTATTACAGTTAAATTAATCAGAAATGTTCTTGTGGATGAATATTATTTGTTGTGATAATTTACATAGCCCAAAAGTATAATAGTGACAATCATTTTTCTACCAATTTAATTATAACTTAACTTCCTTCAACAAATTATTTTAAGAATGATATAGTGTTAAGTCATAATTTATATGTTTTGCATGATTATTATGCACATTTTCCTTAAATTGATGTTAAAATGGTTTATTTATGTTTGAAAATGATTAATTTATAGATTGAAGTCAAAAGTGGAGAAATTCTAGAAAAAATAGCAAAAATACCAGAAAAAAGAATTAAACAATGGTAGCAGCAACAGCTATTGAAGTATGCAGAACCACGATTGGAATATTTTCTAAGAGCTAAGTAATTGAACTTCATCAACGTTATTTACATCCTTTTTAAGTGCCATTTAAGTATCTGGACACTTTTTTCCAGCTAGATTTCTGATTAATTCAACTCCTATTAGCTTCAACTTATAGCTATTTGTAGAAGGGATATAAAAGGAGTGTCAAAGACCATTTTCATTTAAATAAAACCAGATTTAGGCAGTGAAAATTAGTTCTCTAGTTAGATTTTTCTTCTTCTTTCTCTAGATTAGGTTTTTGTTTTATTTTCATTTCCAAGCTTGGTATTTGGTAATTTTAGGATGCTTATAAAGATCCAAAAGTTTGATTCAATGATTTAAAGCTGTATTACACTTTGGAGTTTCTTTTAGTTCATTTTAAACACTTAAATCACTTGTTTCTTACTCTTTATTTACATATATGCAAGAACATGTTTCTTAAGATTGATCTTTGTTATTGTTTGATTATTATGTTGTTTTAATATGATTTTTGTCTAAGGACAAATTATTAAATGCTGTAATTGAGTTCCTAATGCATGCTGGATGATAATATTTGTTTATTTAAATGTTTAATTCTTGTTTTAAATTGACTGCTTATGATAAAGACATTAGATGATTAAGGATATGAAAAATCTACTTTAATTATTGGATAAATCAATAAACAACGAGGTTTAAATTAATAAACAACCAAACTTTGGTTAATCATAAGGGTGTTAATCTAAAAATAAGGTATTTTTAAGTTAAGCTTCTTGAACTTTAAGCCTACTTCTTAAATCTACAGGTGGAGTAATCCATAAAATAAGAATGATAGAGAAAATGCATTAATTTGATCATAACCTCTTAAATTAGTGAAGATACCCTAGTCAAGCCTCATAATCTTTATTTAAATTATTTAAAACATTAAAAACCAAATACTTAGATAAGTAATCCATTTAAACAATCTTTAAACTCATTCTTAGTCACCTTACATAACTTGAAGATTTTAAATTAATTTGGTAAATTTTGTTAGTTAATTCACTCGATTTGGCCTCTTTAGATAGTTATGATCTAAGTGACCTAGTAATAGTATTTTTCTCATGAGTTCGACATCTGGAGTCTTAAAGATACTCCACTTTATTACTTATTGACTAGTATACTTACCGAATAGTTAGTTTGTGATTGCTTCAGAAAGTGTGCTCTAATTGCTTAATTTGATAATTAATTTAGATCATTTAGACTAGACTAACAACCAACAACATATAGATATGTTAAGACTATTATGGTTAACATGAAAGTATGATCATACAATGAATCAACCCATTTCTATTCAATATATATATATAGAGACATATCTAGATAGCTATCATGCTTTTGTGTTTATAATTTGCTGATGAGTTTTGACCTTATTGTCGTATGATACCAATGTGCTTAATTAGATAAATAATCACGTTCATAAATTATACATAATTAATCAAATTGATGAACATTTTATCTTCCCAACTATTTTGTAAGGACAATTTATTTTTCTCTAAGTTTAAGAATAGATTCTCGTTTAATCTGTTTACTTTTTGTAACAAAATATGCAATTAAAGTCTTTAATTTACAGAATAATTTTTATATTATAGTTTCAAACCAATATAAATTGTTAATATGTTCTTTTAACAAGTCAAACTTTTCATAAATTTTTAAAACTCTAGTTGACCTCAAATTATAAATTGATTAAATCAAAATTTAAGATTTGAAAAGGAGTTCACTTATTTTCATATATTAATTTTCATTAATAGCTTTTAATTCAAATTAAACTTAAAATCTTAACGTATTTAAATTGTGATGTTATACATTAAAAATTTCCAAAATGACAAAGAAAATGTATTTTGGAATCTAAGATTATTAAGTCTTAATAATTCTTTTTGAACTAGTGATTTTAAGATACGCAAAAAGATTGTGTAGACCAATGTGGCTTTAGAGGATCATATATTATTTTAAAGTATCAATTCTTTGATAAAATTTTGAAGAAGCAATTTTTAATTAAACTATGATTAAACATTAGACTTGGATGAAGACATTAGAGATTCAACAAGCAAAATTACATTGTTCCATGCAAGACAATCATGAAATTTGTAAACAGTTTATAAAATACCTTAAATTTTTAGTTGATTGGTTTATAATCTCTTGAGTTACTAAACAATCTAAACTTTTAATTATTTGTTTTCAGTCAATAATTTTATATATCAAGGTGAGTTTATGCAATTTTTAAGTTTGGATCCCTGTATAAACTTCAAAATAAATGAACCAATACTTAGTTTATGCACAATATTTGAACTCCTAACATGATAATCATTTAGTACTAGAAAAAATGAGTCTACACATAATGCTTAGTCTTATATATTTAAAGCAAAGGAACTTGAATAGAAAAATGGAGCATATTTGCCTTAACTATGATAATTCATAAGGTAAACTAGATCTCTAAATTTGTTTAGCCTTTTATTTTTCTAAAATTTAACTTTTAAGGTATCTTAAAATTACTAATCATAAATGATAGATCAAATCAGAGTCATGGATACAAAAATAATATTTTGGTGATAAATTTTTCTCCTATTCTTTTGCATTTATTCTATGATAATGGTTTCAAAAATATTTTCGTTAATAGCAAATTTGCAAAGAGTAAAAGGCACACATTCTTAAATGCTATATAAAATAAGGAAATAAACAAGGTTAGATTCTAAATAAGAAAAACTAATCATGATTTATAGAAATAGAAATCAATAAATTGTCATTTTTTTTCAATAATGATACCTATGAATTATGTCAGCATGCTAAGGAGGACTTAACTAATCTTTTATGTAGGTATCCCTGTTCTACTCATCTATGGAATGTTGTCCTCTCTCCCTTCCACTTTCAGTTTGATTTTCTATGGTAGGTAGACACTATTAAGTGGGTGGACTTTCTAGAAATTGGTAGACCTCAAGCTATTCAGGTTGGTTATTACGTCCTTAATCCATTCAATTTGTCTTGAAAGGAATTAGAGAGTCTTTGGTAAGCAACCATAGCCAATTTATGCCATTGGCCTAAAATAAGTGAAGTTGCACTTGTTAAAACATTGCCTTTGATAATTAGCATTTAGCTCTACAACAAATGGAATTTTCCTGATGACTCTACTTCTAGTTCTACAATGGTTGATCTTCCTAGTTTTGTAGTCCTTATTGAGTCATAGAGTAAGAAGTTTATGCCCAACTGTCCCCCTATTTTTTTCTCTCTCTTTGTTGTAAGATCTTCCCTCTCTTTACCTGTTTACACCTGTTTATTCTTAAGTCCTTAAAATGGTTGTTTTTTTTTGTTTTTCCTTAATGTAATTAATTACTTTTAAAATAAAAATGACTCAACTTCCCTTAAGGTCTAGTGGTACATACTAATATGGTTTAATCACAAAATTCACAAGGAATCCTTCATTTTCTGACTTGAAATTACAGATAGGCTATCCACCCTAGAAAGGTTAAGAGATGTTCATGACGAAGATATAATGTGCATGTTACGTAAAGAAGAGGATTAAATTAGAGACCATTTGTTTTTCAACAGAAATTACATATTCCAAATGTGGAAGTACTTTTAATAACGGTACAATCAATTCTACAACTCATAAAAATGGAACAATATTATCATTTGGGCTTCTTCTTCTTCTTATCATTCAACTAAAGGTGACTATGCAGCATTTAAGATAAGCTTCAACTGTTATATTTATGCTATATAGAAAGAGAGGATTGATAGAATATTCAGGAATACTAGCAAAGATTCCCACATTTTCACTCAAAGTACTTCCTTGTTAGTTAGAGAAATACTATAATTACATTTGAATAAGTTTCAATACTCTTACAAAATAAGAAGGAATTGAAGACTAGGCTAATCAATTTATAGGTTACACATAGGCTACATCGTTCTAGATTGGTTGATGGATTTGGTTAAATTGTACCTCTTTTATGAGTCTTTACTCTTTTGATTCATTAATAACATTTATTCAATTTTAAAAAATAAAGTGTCAAAATTGTTTCAATTAATTTATTTATACCAAGTCTTACAATATCAAAAAAATATGACATCTAAGAAGTTTATACGAGAATTTAGAAGTTGGTACAACCTTAACTTCTTTCATGGATATTTATCAATTAGTAGATAAAGCCAATGTAAATAATTAATAGTAAGAAAATCATTAAACTAATTTAATAAAACATTTGAACTTTCTTATACACTCTCAACCATTTTGTATTAGAGGTTAAGTCTAATGTAAATTACTATTGTCTAAACCACTTAAAATTCTACTCATATCTCACATAAAAGAAAAAAAATCCTTGAATTCTTAAATTTTAATTAAATTTCATTTTAAAATGAGTTATACATATATTATGTTCCTAATTAAAATAACTAATATGAAGTCGTTGGATTATCGTAACAATATGTATAAGAGAGAGCCTCTTCCTTCTCTCTAGTAGGACTCCTCCCCCCTGAGCTCCAACCTCTGACTTATGGGAAAATCTTGCAAATTTAGCTACTTAAGTAGCCTAACCATGGATAATTGCAAAATATTTCAATTGCACTTTATATCATTTAGAAGTTTAGGACGACTATCAATCTTCTAAATTCTAGAATATTAGAAGTGATGAGCTCTTCAAACTTACCAGCAATTGTGAGGTGGAAGATCTATGATACATAAGGAACTTGTTTATTTGGAATAATAAATAGGAAGGTATGCATTTCATTTAGAAAAAAAAACTCAACAGATGCCTAGTAAACCTTCATCGCTCTCTTGGTTTCTTAATAGCTTAGCAGAGGTAATTCACTGATTTCATATCACTCTCTAACATTTATTCAAATGACTGTTACTTCAATGTAAAGGAAATCTCCTTTTAGATTCTTAACTCTCTTTTAAATAATCATGACTTTAGTGTGGCTATTCACAAGGGTTTAAGCTCTAGAATCAGTAGGAATTATAGCTTCATATGTATCCAGAAACTCAAGGCAGTTACTAAACTTATCAAACTCAATAAAGGTTCATATGACCCTTTGGTGAAGGAGAAAGTTGATGCGTTGGAAGCTTTAACCTTGTGCTAAGATCAATTAGCTATACATCCTTCTAATGAAGCTCTAAAAGTTCAAGAAACTATCTCCATGAGAAGATATGTTAAAGCCCTTAAAGAAATACACTTTCAACTACATCAAAAATTAAGAATATTTTGGCTCAAAGAGAGCAACATATGTACAAAATTTTTCCATAAAATGATCCAAGGCAAAAGAAATAGGAACAGAATGACAACCATTAAGGTGGAGGATGGTAGAACTATATATGATCAAGAAGGTTTAAAGGGGTATGTTTTTTTCTTACTTTAAACAATCATTGGGGGAAAATAGGTCATAATCTCTATTCCTAAAGATCTATAAAACCTATTAAAGAATATTTTCCCTTTATAATTTGAAGATCAGTTAGTAAAGGAAGTGACTGTGGAGCAAATCAAGGAAACACTGTCTTGTATACACCTAAATAAAGCTCTGAGCCTATATGGCTATAACACCATATTTTTTTAGAGCACTTGGGAACTTACTGGGGAGATTTTCCAAAATGCGATGATAGAATTCTTCTTTAGTTGTTGTATCCTAGCTAAAATTAATAAAACCTACTTATGTTTGGTCCTTAAGATTGCATTTACAAAATTATTTCTAAGATATTAGCAAATAGGTTAAAGTAGGCTCTTCAAAAAATCATTAACCATAACTAGACATCCTTTAATCAAGGCAAAATGTATGGAGATAACATAATGACTGCTCAAGAACTCTTCAAAAGCTATAACTTCGCAAAGGCTATAAGGAGTTGTGTTATGAAAATGGACTTTAAGAAATTCTATAGTTCTTTGGACTGGAACTTCATCTTATCAACTAAGCAAACTATAGGATTTATTAAGAAATTCACATAATAGATAAAGACTTGTATCGCCACAGTCTCCTTTGCTTTACTTAATGGAGAGCCTACTAGACTATTCAAAGCTATAAAAGGTATTAGGTAGGGTGATCCATTATCACCCTACATCTTTTTAGTAGTTATGAAGGTTCTACATAGATGTTACAAACTAAATATAGCCATGGAACCAAACTTGAAATATTACTAAAAATGAGTAAGCTTGGTATTTTCAATCTTTCTTTTGTTAACGACTTACTCCTCCTTTATGGTTTTACCCCAAAATCGATCAATCTCCTATTTAACACCCTAGAGTAATTTAAAGCCATGCCTGTACTACTTTTTAATCTAAGGAAGAACTCTTTCTTTCGATTTGAGGATTCTTATGCATATATTGGTCCTTGCTACCTATAAAGGTCTTTCTTTATAGGCTCCACCTTTCAAATACTTAGGTGTGCTTGTATCTAATAGGAAACTTAACTCCTCAGACTATTATCATCTTATTGAAACCATTCACAGAAAGCTCAATAACTGGTCAAGATGATTGCTCTCTTGTGAAGGATGATTGCAACTTATTATCTTGATGATATTTAACCTCCATATGTATTGTTATTATCATTTAACCCTCCTTACGGAATTTGTTAAAACCATTCATAGGATGATAAGAAATTTCCTATTGAGTGGTATGAATTATGTTAAGAAGCTTAAGCTCATCTAGAATGAAGAGTGCTTCCCAAAGCAAGATGCAGGGCTTGGTATTCCCTTTACGAAGATTATTATTAAAAGCTTTCTTGTTAAAAGATTATGGAGATTATGCACTGATAGGGAAAGTCTTTAGATTAAATGGGTGTATAACTATTATAAAAAGGGTTCTAGTATTTGAAGTCTTAAAACTAATCCCTCATCCTTTTAGATTTTAAGGCAAATCCTAATCACTAGAGGTGCAATGCTTCTAAGTATCAATAACATAATTGGGGAACAAAACATTTTTCTGATTTGACAATTGGTATGAATTTGGCCATCTCTACAAATTAAGTGAATTTCCTACTCTTAAGGCTGTCATTCCTCTCTTTACCAGAAGGTAGAAGTTTGTAAATGATAATCGTTGGTGCTGGCTTACTCACTAATATAAGGGCTTCTAAGAAATTCTAGACAAGTTGCCAAGTTACTACTCGAACTCCAATGCTATAGACTCCATCTACTAGCTACCTGACAAGAGCAAAAGTTTTACTATTAAATCATGTTAAGCCTTCCTTTTTGGACCTAAAAAAAAGTTAGTTGATTCCATATGGTGTAGGATCCCAGCATTGTGCCTTCCTATGATTTTATTATATGGCTGTCATTTAGAAAGATGTTGGGAACAAAAGATAATTTGAAGTTTGATATAGCTAATAAATCTTATGAATTATGCAAGAAAGCAAATAAAAGCTTAAACTTTCTTTCTTCAATTGTATCTTCTCAAACTCATTTATGGAAGATTATTCTTACTTTATGTGACTTGAGTTATAACTATACCCCCTGGTTCGAAATAGCATTGTAGGCTTTTAACCTACAAATTTCTAATAAGGTTGATAGGAAACTCTTCTACTTAGCCTTTGCTACAACCATTTATGAAATATGGTAAGAAAGAAATATAAGGCTCCATGTTGATGAAAAAAGTGAAAAAGAGTTGATAATTTAGAGGTGCATTGAAAGAATTCAAGAACTTGTTGTGGTTAAGAATATATCGACTAAAATGAGCCTTGGATGTCAAGACAAATGGCTTCTTTAACCTGCTCCTTTTGGCTTGGGTACGAACTTCCCCATCTTTAGTTAAAGTAATAGACTCTAAGGAGAGATAGATCTCTAGTTTCATTTTTTCAACCTCTGTATATGCGTGCTTCCATAAGGAGTGTTGAACTTCATTGAATGGGTTGTAGCTCTATGAGTAAGTTACCTTGTTTATGTTATAACTCAATTTAATTACTTTAAAAAAAAAGAGAAAAAATTATACAACACTTAAAATTCGCCAATACTTCTTAATTTAATCTTTAGTTTGACAAAAATGTAAACCATAGTACCTTTGTAGTCTATGAGGTGACCATAAAAGAGTGAACAACCTAAATATTAGGAATTAGTATTCGATTAAAACCAGAAGTAAATTGCATCGAAAAGTAGTAACCCCTCAAAGTTTTTCATTTTGATTACTATCAATTTGAAAATCTTAAGATTCTATCAACTCACATTATCTTGCATGAAAATTTCAGCGTTGCATTTTGAAACCTCAAAATAGGAGCTTTGCATTTATCAATTTTATTATTGATTTTTCATACAAAATTAAAATTTATCTCGTATCTAGTTCTATTGAATTTATATATAAATACTTTAAATCAAAGTCTAATTATTAAAAGATACCAAATAAAATTTAACTTTGAGCAACTATTGATGTTCATTAATTTGCCGGTAGCATAACTTTTTCCTTTGTTAAATTTTTTTGGATCTGTTGCAATTCGAATTTCCTCATAAGTAGAACTAAAGTAGCCTCAAACCAAACACATCTTTAAGGGTCCCCAAATAGATCTTACTTCTTGTTTGAAAAGAATGTGGCAGCGAGAAAACCAGCCTATATATTACAAACATTTCAATTAGTTGCGGTTTGAAAAGACTGCGATACCGTAGCTTTCATGTCTTTGTTCTTGTGTACGACAAACCATTTAACAGATCAGATCATCTACAAGCTACAATATGGATGAGGAGGACAATTAGACAAAATGTCTGTTGAATAATGTTATCTGGCTAAGACAACCAAATATATAAAGAGCCAAGAATGACAGGGACTGTGTTATGAGATATCTTTTTGGACTGTATAGATAAATTAAGTGAAGGAATTGTCAACTTCTCAACCTACCAATAAAAATTTTAAAATCCATGGTTTCTCTGCAGAATAACTGGAATACAGTTTGCAATCTCAGTTCTCTTTTCCCTTTTTTCATAATTTTTAGACCAAAACAGGATAAAAGGTTGAGTTCGCATTTGACTTTGTCTCTTTTTTTTCTGGAATAAAATATTGCAACCTTCCAAAAAAGCTTTTCTTCGACTAATAAGTTGCCTCCAAACTGTATTATTTTATGTCCTAATAAGTTGCCTCCAAGCTCTATTATTTTATGCAACTCCTCATTCAATGGCTCATCTTGGAATTCTTCATTTTTTGTGTGTGTATTCATCACTTCTTGCATGAGCTTGAGTTCTTATCTTTTGTTGAAGAGAGGATGGCATCAATAGCTTCCTTTACCTGAGAAATATCAGGGGCTTTTCCACCATGGGCCGGCCAGAATTCGTCGGTAGCCAACACCTGCAATGAGCAAGATCTGTTTAGTTTCATTCAGTGTACGTAGTCTACATTAAATGAAAAAGAAAATTAAGCAAAATTCAGGAGAAAATCAAAATGTTTGAACCCCATTACTTTCACTTGCAGCTGAAGAAACTTGACGTAACTTATGGCTTTTTCCAGCATGGTAACCAAGTCAACCTGTTGTTCAAGGGAATTGAAGAATAATGAGACATTAAAAAAAAAAAATTATTGACATAACAAAGCACGACCGTCGCTGTCTCTACCTTGGACCCATTAGGCACCAAATCCTGCAAAATCTTCAGCCGCTCGCTAATCCTTTCACGCCGTACCTGATAATACATAGATCGTGATTTCAAGACCAATTTGTGTCTTCTGAAAAGAAATGCATGATATTTATTGCAGTAAAAATATAACCTTGGCTGCAATGCTCTGGGGATCCTTGGATGCAGCTGTTTTAGACTTTGGCTTTTTGGTTGCATTATTGCATTGTTTCTTCAAAGCTTGCATACTCTCCCCCTGTAACAAAAAAGCTTTGTGAAAATTCATAGACATTTGACTAAATTTTAAAGGATTCAAGGAAGAACCAAAATACCGTATTGGGTCTCTTGTGAAAAGTTGAGTCGTGTGTTCCGATCTCCCGGATGCTGTCGGTAGCTGTAGTTCCTTCAGGGTATAAGTACATCCAATCACCAGAATCTTCACTTCCAGGATCGCTAATGGAGTTGTAGCTGCTAGCTCTTCGAATACTCTGGAAATTGGCTACCGTGCGAGGATCAGTGCCGGATTTTTGATTCATATGGTCCCACTGGCTGTTGATATTCGAGTCGCCCTCCCACTTTGGGCAGTATTCTCCCTGACTAGTGCATTGAGAAACACTTTTGTTTCGCTCGAAGCTAAGCAAAGATCCGTTAACATGCATTAAACCATCAAAACCATGCCTGAATTTAATCAAAGATTGAGCTTCTTCAGTTGGATTGTTTGTAGCCTGAAACACTAACTCATTAGAATTTGCACTGCTTGGACTTCCGAAGGAAGAAGAAGACTGGCTCATTGCCAAATTCTTGATGATGAGCCCATTTGTCTTCTCAAAGCTGCTGTTATCTCCTTCAAGCTCTCCCTTATGCAATTCGTCAAAGCCATAACCTCCTAGAGGGGGAAGATCTTCCATTAAATCTCCATTATAGGCACAAGTTTGAACCGAAACCATACGGTCCTGGGTAAGTGCCATCTGGGAAAGAGAATGAAGTGTTGTAGAAGTTACTTGGGTCGTAGTTCAGATGGACAGGTATACGATACGAAGAAAGACAAGTTCCTAAGGCCTATTTGTAGAGACCCAAGAAAAGATATTATATTTCCTGTAATTTGTTTCTCTTCACCTTGCGGAGTGATTACTGCACTCCTTCGTACTCGACGGTGATTAGAATTTATAAGGCCAAACTAGCAATTGGAACAATAGTTATATAATATATTTCAAGTCAAGTAATGAACTAGCAGAGCACTTATTTTATCTTCTGCCTTGGGATTGTTAGCTGGCGGAGAGGTGAATATGAAATGAAGAAAGATGAGAGTAAGCAATTTACAGAGAAAATAGCAAGAGCCTCGCCGGATCTTTCGCTCTCTCCACGTCTTTCCAGATTCCCATGTAGGGTTTTAATGTCATTTTCAAGAACTTGGATAAGATTGGTGGGTTGCTTCCTACCCCATTTCCTTCTACCTTCAGCACGTGGACTCATGCTGTCTTTTATAGTATATGTTACATTCCATGCTATTCATGACAAAATTCCTAAACCGCAAACCCGATTGGTGATGAAATTGAATTATCAGCTGGAATTGTTCAAACTACGTATTTAGTTCACTCTTTTAAGAACAAGTTTTCACATGTGAGCATGTTATCGGATTGCAATTTAGAAGTTCACCATGCAGTAGTGCGTAGGCAGTAACCATGGACTATCGGAGATCGAAATCAAGGAGATTCGATTGATAAGACAAAGACGACCTTTGATAGTGAGATCTGCAAACAAAGAAACAAACGTTAGTGTTTCAATTGAGATGCTGCAAGGACTTAAAATATGCTCTGACATACTCTTTAATATTGTGATTTTTGAGGATTGATGACTATTACTTGTGGGTTGATGAATCTTTCCATAATAGTAATTGTTCTAAATGTAATCGCAAATTGCTAGGATTGGAAGTATAAACTGTGTGGCAGCATATAAGGGATTGACATTATTTTACTAATTACCAAACTATAAAACAATACTAGATTAAAACAATGCTAACTATTTTGAAAAATATCTAGGATTTTAGCAGTCAATTTATTAACAAAAAAAGGATGAAACTAAATGGCCTCCATATTATGGACATCCATAACCTATAGCTCATAATATATATATATATATATATATATATTATAATATAGGTACGGGGACTGACCATGGCCGGCTATATAGTTGATCCCTAAAAAAAGTCATGAGATCCAAATTCCAACTAATCTAGGTTGATCAATGGATTACGGATTAAAAGGAAATTCCAAAAATAAACTAACACATCTTTAATTTTAAATAACTAAAAAAAATGAAAATTTTCAATAACTATACTTCAAAATATAAGCATGAAGAATTTTGATTAAGAAAAGCATAGCTTGATAATATACTAACAAGGATCTTAGTTTTTCTCCTTTTGTCTTAAATATCCTACCTGTATGCTCTTGTTGAAAAGCCAAAGGTTGAAGAGACAAGCAAAATGCAATCCTTGTTGTTGGATTCTCCTTGAAAATATCCAAGAAAATGGTGGACATAAATTCTAAGATTTCTAATACGTCCACTCAAATTCTAGCAAGATATGTCTTCAAACCTTTAGTTGATCTTTCATTGAAAAGTGAATTTGTAAGAAGCAAATTTCCCTTCGATGTCTTCAATTTGTTCATTCTACCCATCTTTATTTATTATATTGCATTTATATTATTTAGGTTTAAATTGGTTGGTGGTTTGGTCAACTATTATTCATTTTTCTATAGATTTAAAATTATCAAATAGGTTTATAAAGTTTAAATTACCATTATTCATTAGTCCTCTATCTGTTTTGTACTATAGAGATTAACGAATTGTCAATTAAACACGTCGACGTGCCATTGATAAATGGCAAATTGACTGGTTTTTTAATATATACAAAATGACTTTTTTTTTATCCTTTTTAACATGACATTGCTTTGAAGTTTCTGTAAATTACTAACTTCAATTTGAAAAAATTGAACTACAAACTAAAAATCCCTTATTATAGTAGATTATTTTATTTTAGTCTTTTTAGTTACGCTACAAACTTCATTATAGAAAACTTTGAATCCCTTATTATGGTATATTATTTTATTTAGTTATGCTGTAAACTTCATTATAGAAAATAAGAAATTCCTTACAATTTATGTTTTATGAGAGAGCCCATCAAATGAAACTTTAGAATTTGTCTCAATCACAATCTTTTATGATGTAATACTATGGTTGGAGTTTTTATTTTGGTCTTTTTAGTTATGATGCAAACTTCATTATAGAAAACAAGAAATCCCTTACAATTTTTGTTTTATGAGAGAGCCCATTAAATGAAACTTTAGAATTTTTCTCAATCACGATCTTTTATGATGTAGTACCATGGTTGGAGTTCAAATACAATATTTAGATTTTTTAGTATATATCCTAAAGTTGATATATGCCTTTGTTCAATGGATATATATATGTTGAATAAGAGATAGATTAAATTTTTTTCTTAAGCATCTAAATGTCGTTTCGCAATATGTTATAGAAAGTAACCATCATGATATAGAATATAGGAACATTTAGGGATTTTTCATATGCCTTGTTTTTCATACACATGCCTTGTTTACACACACACACACACACACACACACACACACACACACACATCCACACACATATACAGAGGCCTTCTTTATATATATGTAGCATGAGCTCAATCTTATAATAGCCTTAATAATATCAAATTTTTTTTATTTTTTCATGTGATGATAATTGAGGAACTGTAATCAATGGAAAGAATATTACCAGCATGGTGGTTAGTTAAAAGATCAATCAATAATGAGATTTGTAGGCGGTAGAAAGATTTGAGTGAATTCGGTGAGATTTATTTAATGCAGTTTATGTTAAATGTCAAAATATGGGATATTGGCAACCATATAAATTTATATATAAATTCCTAAATGAGTAATTTGAAGAGGGGTTCAGGTCACTTAGAAATGATGACAATACAAGAAGACTAATCAACTCAATTATAGAAAAACAACAAAATATTTTCGAGGTGTACATGTATGGAGAAAATTACACTAAATTGTCTAATGTTAATGATTATGCAGTCGATATTCTAATGAAATGATCAAAGAATGAGATAATTCGACATTTAATAACGAACAATATTTTAAAAATAGTGACTTGACATATTCTAGTAAGGATGTAATAGATGATATATTTGATTATGTAAATGAAGATGTTTCACTTATTAACTTAGGTAACTGTGAATTAGAAATTGAAGATGATGACATGGATAACCTATGTAGAAGTTCAGATGATGAGGGGAAGAAGCCCAAATACAACACATATCCTTATTTAACCAGCCAATCTACAAAATAATATTGAAATAATAAATAATGATCAAACCTCATGAAAATTTATGAACACGAGAAGTTATTCAGTATGAAATGAAATATTAACTTACTTTGTCATAGTCATGATGCTTCACCTACATGGGAATCTTTGAAGAAAATGTCTAATAGATATATACAAGTTCCTATATATGTTCAAACTTAATTAGAAGATTTGTGAAAGGTATTCTTATATATAAAGTAGAATAGATGATTCAAAAAACTAAATAAAATCCAGAAAATTCTATAGTCACTTTATTAAACCATAAGAAAATAGTTCGAAAAAATTCTATAGTGCACAGGATCTATAAATAAGTTCCCAATTTCATAACTTAGCATTATTATCTTCTCTAGTAATGAAAAGAAGATGTTGAAAAATATAGGTATGTAGTTACTGAAGGTTTTAAGGTTTTTTGTGGGCCTGCAGAACTTAGACATCCTACAATCGAGGAAAAAGTGAAAGTACTTGTTAGTGTGTGTTTCAAATCCTTTCTAACCAAATATGTGATGGACAGAGAAAAGAAGGATTATATTACGATTCCAACAAATCTAAAAACAATTTTAGTGCCCATTCGGTTGGGATTTTTTTTTTTGGTTTTGGTTTTTGATTTTTCTAAACATAAAAATCGAAATAAAACATCACAGAAATAAAAAAAACACATACTAATATAACACAGAAATCGAGACAAACAACACAAAAATTCATAAAAATTCAAAACTTAATACAAAAATACAACAACCACAACCAAAAGTTGAATTAAATGATCCTTTAGAAAATCGTTTTTTCATTACTTTCATACACTTCAATGCCTACAACCAATTTTATAGTTGAGAAACCATAAGAAAAAAATAATCTTACCTTATAGAAAAGTGTGATTATACGAATATTAACTTAGTAGAATGCAATAAAGCCTGTAGAAATAGCTAATTTTCTTTGAAAATAGTGAAGTTATATTTTAATTATTTCCTTAAAACAAGAACATACCAAAATAATAGTAATATTATAAAAGAGATCTATAACTACAATTAGTATATGTAATATCTGATACTCATCTTAAATAAAAGGGGAGATAATTTCAAGGGTCAAACTCTTAAAATATATAAACTTCACAAAAAACTTGCTACTATACTCCAAAAAAATAGGACCTATCATACTTCTTAACATTTTGAGGGTCAAAGTAAATGAAAATAAAGAAACCTGCTAAAAGGCCAATTAGGATTCCAATCCTAAATCTAATGATTCCTAATTAGCTTATTTGAAACTCCATTTTTTATCAATCTAAACATGGGATATGAACATTTAAATGGTTTTAGTTGATCAACTGAAAAGGAGAAAAGCAATCCAAGTAATGAAAAGGCTGGTGGAAAAGAGAATAAGACAAAGGAGAGTAAAGCTTAGTATAACAACAATAAAGCTCAGTATAACAACAATAAGGTTGAGAGAAAGAAGAATGAGAAGCATTAAACTTAAAAATCAAAATGACATCATTTTAATTAATAGAAAAATGACATTTTTTTATTAGTGAGTTTAAAATCTAATGAAATATATTAAAATGGCATCATTTATGTAAAATGAAAAATAACGTTGTTTTGCAGATAATAGAAAAACTCAACAGCTACCATGTAGTAGTGCCATATAAATCCTAAATTCCATATGGTTTGGTCTAATTAGGATTACGTTAGTTCATATAGGATAAAATAAATGTTGGATTAATGAATGATAATAATTTCAAATGGGGATTAATTTGAAAGTTTTAAAACCTCAAAGACCTAAATGATAGTTGACTAAACCATATTAGCCACTTATAAATTTGAACCTATTATATTTTATAAAGGTAAGGCTCAATTTAAGGATTGAGTGATTAGGTTTAAGCTTGACATAGCAATACACATCCTTTTTTATGTTTTTAGATTCCCATAATCATACTCAATTTCATTTATGATTATCATTAAGATCATATTCGATAGGTTTTGGGTTCCTATCAAGTATTAGAACTCAAATCACTTCTTTTAAATGAAAGATTCTATGATGCTTCCAATGGTAGATGGTTGGTTAATTATATGATGATCTATGATGTTATAGAGGTACACTTGGTAGATATTGGGACTATAACACTTGAAATTTTTTTATCATCTTTAATGAGTAAATTAATTTTTTTATATTTAAAAATTTTAAAAAGAAAGGTTAATTAAAAATAATCAATAAAAAATGCCTAAATGTCATGAATACTTTTTATCTTTTTTAAATTTTATAGGGAAACTTGCTAAATATAAGAGTCGAAATTTCAAAATTTTTAAGGAAAAAATTGGATTAGGTGGTGTTTATATAAACCTGTCCAAGGAGTAATCTCTTTAAGCTCGACGTATTACCTATAGATGAAGATACTTTAAAGTTTAGGGAAGATAAATAACTAGATCATATATGTGAGATTCACTAGATTTTTCGAGTATACTTATGAGTTTTAGACCAAAAATCTATTCAAGTAAAGATTTATTATATTTATATTGGTATCTTTCTAGTCATATATGGCATAATGAAGTAGAATAAATTGATTCCATTATAGTAAATAAGAAAAGAAACCATATGGAAAAATTTTCATATGAAGTACTTTTGAAGATTTAGGGAAAACAATGCCAGTCACGTTTCAGGGGCTTTTAAGTATTTATGTTACAGTTGGGAAAAAGTACATAGATGTCAATTAATTTTAAAAGTGATGTTAGCTTATTTATTATAAAGTTTCTGTGATGTACCATGAGTTCTTTTATGGGGTTTAAAAGAAGAAAAGGTAAGCACATAAAATAGAGCATACATTAATAGTAATCATACTACTAATAAAAGGAAGGCTCATCAAATATTATTGAGCTCAAATCATATAATTTTATAGTTTGGCATATGGCATATGTTGATGGTCTTCCTAAACTAATCTTTTTATTACAATCTTAATCTAAGGCCAACATTAGACAAGTATACATAGTACAAATAATACAATGGATCTAAATTGAGTCTAAACATCATCCCATAAGGATTTACTATAACTACTAAGCCAATGTTATGGTAACCCAATGTTATTCCTACTTTAATTCAATCAAATCTAACTTATGACCAACCAGAGGTAAGTACACCTCATTAATAAGTAATATAAAGGACATAAAGTTTAAATATCATCTCCCCTACCGCAAATAGTAAGTTAATATCTAGAAATTCCAAATAAATCTAATGAACTAAATTAAATAAATTAACTAATACTAAAGAAATTAACTATTCCTTCTAAACATAAGTTATGAGTGAGGATCTACTAATATTAAGATCTATCTAAGGTTTCGAAATCAACAGATTAACTAAATCTAGAGGAATTCTGTGTGGATAGATTTATGATATCTTTTCCAATTCAAGACACAAATGTGATTAAGTCAATACCTTGTCTCTTTTGGTCTTATTCCATTGTTTAGTAATTTAATGGACTTAGGTAATAGGCTTAAAGTTCATGAAGTTCAATCCTAAAATCCCTTTCTAAAATTAAGACCCTCACAATTACCCAATATTTATTCATTCAATAATTTAAATTGTATTGTTTATTGACTTTTGTAATAATTAAGGTGGATTTCTCAGATCCCGAATTACTAAAGAATCTCTTCTAGATGGCCAGTCTATTATAGATGATTAAGTACTAAAATAAACAAAAATCTTTAACATAAATCAAGATAATTAGAACAATAATCAATACATCTTTTAACCTAATCCTAACTAAGGCAAATTAAGCACACATAATCATTAATAAAGACAAATATATGAATAAAGAATACAAACTTTATTAATTAAAAGCAAAGAATAGATATAAAAAGAAAGAAAGGGTTAATGAGATGCAACTGAAATATACGTATCTTAATTGGAAGTCTTGCTCCTCAATCCATCTTGAACACTCCTTAAAAACCTTAAACTAAATAACTTAATGCAAAACAAGAATAAAAGAAACAAAAACATGAACATAAAGGGGAAACAAAAACTTAATTATTCTAGGTTGAAAAATTCAGCTCTTCTCTATATGTTTGCCTCTCTTCTCTTGACCTTTACTCTCATATGTTCTCCTCCCCTTTTCATATTTACTCCTATTCCTTTTATAGTTCTAGGTAGACTCTAGGGTTATAGAGGAACCCTAAAATGTTTTTTGAGGTAACAACGGTTAAATTGGAGATAATATTGCCACTAAAGGGAATCATTGTTTTTCTATCTTTTCT
>JAOXYD010000002.1:12486090-12516190 GCA_028565735.1 Pinacopodium congolense
CAATAGTGTCTTCGATGGCCACGAGATCTTCAACGGCAGTGGAAAGAATGGTAAGGTATTCTGAAATTGACAAGTTGGGCAATAAATGGAACCATCATAACTTCCTGCATCTTCAATTAATTTATGTCCCCATTAAAAAACAGGAAAAAAAACTCTAATTGATGCCGCAATTTTTGTTGTTGATTTTAAATGGCAACTTGATATTTTCTTCTATTTTAATTACGATCTTGAAATTAAGGGAAAAAAAAAGATTGACATTACGCCATTTGCTTCAATTATTTTTACAAAACGTTGTTAGCAATTATACATGTTGTGTTAAAAACATGAGGATTAATTTATATAGAAATGTACTTTTATTCTATTTCTTGAAAGAAAGGCAATAGTTGTCTAAGATTGTGAAAATAAGTTGACAGAGACTGTTTTGGTTATATAAAAATGGATTGTGATCCACGAGAAGATAAAGTCAAGCGAGCAAGCAAAGGCTCGAAAATTGTCTTCTTTATAAGTCCATTCGGTTCAAGTCCAATTAATCAAGATTAAATTACAATTTTAAAATATGAAACTAGTTCTAAAATAAAATCAGGACTTAGTATATTCACATAGAAATTTGCTACATGACCAATAACTACTACTTTTTAAATATTTATTGTTATTAAATAAAATTTTTTATTTAAAAGAGATTATATTAATTTTATTTTGATTATTGCTATTTATAGTAAAATCAATGACATAATTTTTTTGTTTTATTTTTATTTATAAATATAATTTATAAATATAGAAAAAAAACAAAAGCTATAAATAAAAAATCTATTTTTTGTATTTAATAAATAAGTTTTATAAACAATTTTTTAAATTTGATACTAGATCTAATATATTAACTAATATATATTTTAAGATATATAAAATATTTAGTCTAAAGATTTGAATTTATTTTGTATTTTATTTATCATTATTAAATTAGTTTTTATAATAAATTTTAATTATATAATAATAATAATTATTATTATTATACATTTCATTTAATAGGTTTTTGTTTAAAAAATACAGAAATTAAAGGTAAAAAATAAATGCTAAAATCACTTAAAAAGAACGGAAACTGGGCCCATTTGTTTTTATTTTTGTTTATGTTTTGATTTTTTAAACAAAAAATTGATTAAAAATAGTATAAAAATAAAAAATAATACACAAATAAAATTTAAAAAATATACACAAATTAATAAAATTATATATAAAAATAAAAATAAAAATAATATCAATATGTTCTAAACGGTCCTTAATTTTTTCCATTCACATATTAATTTTAAACCACGAGTGGAATCATTTATCATTAAATAGATTCTCTAGCATTTGTTTAGAACTTGCTACGAACTTCTCTGAAAATATCTTGCGTCAATTCAAGAGTACATCTCTTTTGATTCCGTGTTCTAACCCGTGAATTGGCAACGAGAGCTAAAGGACATTCATGTAGCAAACCCTTTACGTGACTTTATAGTGACGTGACTCCAGCTAAGTACCTGTTTCTAAGATTGGCCTGCAATTATTGAGTTTGTTGCATTAAATGCTGTGTGTATAGTAAAGAGTAGTTGAAAGCGTAATTTGATAGCAGATAGGGGCGAGACGAAAGAGAAAGGTGATTTGAGAGATGGTGGAGTAAAAGGAGATGAAGATGATGAAGAAAGAGAAGAAGAAGGAAAAGGAAAAGGAGTATTAGATCTAATCTACTTATTAAATTAAATAGGTAGCATATCCAAAGGAGGAGGGGAAGGAGGAGAAAAATGAGAAGAAGTATTAGATATAATGTCCTTATTCGATTGAATAAGTACTTTGTGTCTAAAGGAGGAGGAGGAAAAGGAGGAGGAAGATATATCAATTATCAATATATTTAGAAATTTAATGGATCACATAAAAATAATGAATAAAGAGAAAAATAGGTAATTTAACTAAATTAAATTTAATTATAAAATTTGAAAAACTTTAAGATCACATATAAAATATTTAAATAAGGATTAATATTAAATATTGAATCTTAATTGGATCTAATTGATATTTAATTAAAATTAATTAAAATTAAAGCTTAATTGAGATTTAATTATATTTAAATTAAATTACTAAAAAATTCAAATTTCTATTATAAATAAGCGTAAGCGGTGAAGAAGCAATTCCTTTCTCACTCCTTTCTATACTGTTTTTAGAGTTATCTTAATTTGTTTAGGTGAATACGATTACAAGTTATATGTGCGAATGATTAAAGTGGTTTACACAAAACATATAAATTTGACGGAAATTGTAGGGAAAAAATCAATTTTAATAATAAGGTACGGTTTATAGTTCACACTTTATTACATTTTTTGTTAATTGTATTACAATTTTTAAAAGTGATCATGACTTTCAAAAAATTGAAAACTTTTATATTTCCTTCACTATGCGTGCAATGAAATCATGCCTTGATTTCCTAACAATTACATCGGTGGGAACTACTCCAAAGAAGAATTCGTAGAACATGGTTTCTCTAACGATGATTACATAGGGAAACCAGCTGTGGAATTTTACAAGGATGAAGAGGAGTTACGTGTAAAAGGCTGAAAACAAAGTTGAATAGAGGATTCTTGAAAGAAGACTTGAAAATCAAGGTGTCTGGCAACTTTAGAAGGTTTACTACAGATGGTGATTTTGGTTTTACTGAACTTTCTCAAAATCAGTCAACTCCAAATAGAAATTGTGCGGTTTCGAACAGAGTTCAATTGTAAAATGCAAATATAAGAGCTTACGCAAACTCTACAAATGTGGTCAAAGAAAAGGGTGAAATGTAGACTCCACCAATAATGAATATCGGAAGTGAATTGTTGGCATGAAGTGTAGAACATCTTCAAAGAGCTTCTGGAAGAATACTATACATGGTTGCTCTAGAGCATTAAAATGGAGTGTGTACAGCCCTACTAAATCCCTCATCGGCAGGACTTCTTGGCTGGCCATCACCTTTATAAAATTCGTTAGCAAACTAAATGCAATGGGAGAGAGCTATACTAGAATGTACCTTAACGGAGGCTAATAGTGAGAGGGACAGAACAACTTTGAAAGGAACTACTTACTTATTGTCGTAACTTTTAGATTCAGAGATTATTCTGGATGATGATATATACAAGAGCACATTAGCTCTTAATAGAATGGAGAAGAACAAGCAAGGAAGAAATCTGTTTTTGTAGTGTGTATTATAACAAAGGCTTACAATTTATTCATACAAGATGTAGTCATTGAATGTGATGGGTTAGGTAGAGCTGGAATAACGTGTGTGTGTGTGTGTGTGTGTGTGTGTGTGTGTGTGTGTGTGTTTAGGTATAACAGATTCTGCTTCTGTGAGCAGGGTATGGCCTGTGTTGTAAATGGAGGGGAATACAGGACAAATTGTTTGTAGAAAGTATAGATAGGGTGGGTTGAAGAAGACTAGGATGTGAGCTTTGATACCATGATATAATGGAGAAGAACAAGGAAGAAATCTATTTTTGTAGTGTGTTATAACAAAGTCTTAAAAGCTATTTATACAAGATGTTGAGAGTCTGTGTATAGAAATACAATAATTGTAAAGAAGATTACAAGGCTGAGATTAAACAAAATTTATTATAGAGATTTTGTAACTAATGCTGTGTAATGGAATAGCTTGGATTTTGGCTGAAGATCTGCTATCCGTTATCAGCTCTATGTTGCTATAATAAAACCAATAAAACCTTAAACTTGCCCATTCTATCGAAGTGCAATTGCTCACCTCACGGTTGCAAAGCTAAGAATTCCAATGAAGATGATCTGGAACCGGAGACGCTAGAGATATTGGTTCCCTAAGCTCAAGAAGATGCAAGTCCCTCTCTTTTTATTACCCATATTTTTAAATTTAATAATTTATTTCTTTTATATTTATTTTATCAGTATTTAAAAATTCAAGAATCGAGATTCAAATATTATTTAAAGTAAGCAAAATAATTGGTTTAAAATTATTTTAAAGCGACCATCGAGTTTGAACCTGTCGTATCATTTTTTTTATCCTTATCATGACACAAAATATTTTTATTAATTATTTTATGTTTAATATTTTTATCTTGAGTTTTAGATAATTAATATTAAATTGGATCAAAACTTTAATTATTACTATATCCAATGTTTAGACTCAAGCCCTAAAATCATTGTAAAAAAATTGTTTCTAATTCTTACTTAATTGAGCTCTACTTTGTTTATGTGATTGTATGTTCCAATGCAAATGGCATGCTAAGAAAATGAGAATTAGAACTAATTGGACCTTAAAATGATCGACTACTAATTAATAAAATAAAAAATTAATAATTCAAATTTTCAAAATATACCCAACAAAATAGTAAAGGCCAAAGACCAAATTTTAATTAAAAAAGTCCCATATATTCTAATTTAAATGACTCAAGATAAATAGTCAACCAAAAACAAATTTTATCTTCGCAAGTCTTAAGAATCATTTTAAACATTTTATTTAATTTTAAATATAAAAAATCAATTTTAAACATTTTCTCTCCATTTCAAATTCCTAAAATCCATTATAGGTATTATGTTCTTACTTTTTAAGTACTAGGTAAAATCATAAACTATTAAGTGTCAACCATATTTCCTCTTATTTAACATGTTTCTTATACTTGAACTCAACATCATTTTAATTTGAATTTCCCCAAATTTACAAAATTGTTTATAGACTTAGGTAATTGTTTAGACATGTCGGTTGTTGTGCTTAACACCTTCCATATTTTATATTCGCCTTAAACTTTTATTGTTGGTTTAAGACTTTATAGTTCATTTTCCTTTTTTTTTTCTCTATCTTTCCTTTATAAGGTAAAGTGATGACTCAGTTTTTTCATTCGAAATTTATTTTTCAAATCCAAATTATTTTTGTTTAAGGATGTGGTAAAAAGTGGTAGCAACAATCCTCAATAAATAAGCGTAGATTAGATACCAAAGAAAGATATTAAACTATAAAAACAATTAGCAAATGATATGTTTAAAACTAAAAATGAACTAGGATCTTTTTGTCAATAACTTAGTGTTTCTAAAGATAAGAACCAGTGGTTTTCTTTGATCTGGAAAGGTTTTCTATCCTGCTCTCTAGAATGACAAATCAGAGCCTTCATTTAGGACTTTTAATGCTTCAAACAGGTTCTAAGATTTATGTCACACTCTTTTCAATGAAACAAACTATGGAAGGAGCTTTAGGTGAATGAGCAATTTATTACTAGTCCTTGACTCGTCCTGAGAGATTTTAACTGCACTCTGATGGTAAAGGAAACTAATTCCTTCTCAAAGCAGTCGGGGCCCTACAATGACTTTAAATCTTATGTGAGTGCAATAGGCTTTACTAACCTTAGACAGGAGTGTTTCTACTTTACCAGGTGTAACAAGTAGCAGGGGAGGCATCTAATTTAATGAAAACAGGACAGAGCCTTGGTGAATGGTTCTTGGCTGAATGCTTTTCTGTCTTCCAAAGCAATGTTTGTTAATCCATCAATTTCATATCATAGCCTTATTGAAATTCATAATATGCTAGCAGTTACCAAAGTCAAATATTCCTTCAGATTTTTCAACTACCTAGCTCACACCCTAGGGTTTCCGGAAACCGTGGTCTTAGGTATGGAGCCGAACATTCAAGGGATTAAATAGTTCACTCTCATGAGAAGACTGCAGAGGGTTAAGGTGGGATTGAAAGCCTTGAATAAACAGCATCCAGCCTATGACATGGAAGTTATTAATCAGTTGCGTGATGAATTAAAGCTCTGCCAAGAGGAGCTAGCAAAAACCTAGCAATTCCATTTATATTCGGGAACAACAGATTTTGCAGGCTACTCCAATGCTTTACAACATCATAACAGTGTGGTGAGGCAAAAGTCTCATATCTTATGGCTTAAGTTGGGGGACTCCAACTCCTCCCACTTTCACCAAGCCATACTTCAGAGGAGGAACAAAAACAAAATTAGTAGTTTAATTTACTTACAAGATGTTATGGCTATCAAGTAGGAAGGTCACTCTTATTTCTAGAACCTGCTGAGTCATACTACACATCACCAGTCTACAGTTCCCCTGATTGTTTCTGTTCTAAAAAGGAAGCTTGATCCTATAATGATTCCAAATCTAATCAAGCCTATGGATGAAAGTGAGATTGAACATATTTTGTGGTATATAAACCCTGAGAAGGCCCCTAGTCCTGATAGTCTTAATGGACTCTTTTTTCAAAAAGCTTGGCCTTAGATTAAGGGGCATGTCATCCCTACAATTCAAGAATTCTTTCAGTCTTCCAAACTTCTAGGGGAGGTAAATAAAACTCACATTTTCTTGATTCCAAAAGTTCCTAATGCTTTTAAGCTTAATGATTACAAGCCTATATCTTACTGCAACACACCATACAAAATCCTATATAAGATTCTTTCCATGTAGCTCAAGAAGGTTCTCCCTTCTTTAATCAACCCAAACCAGGCTGTTTTCATCGAGGGAAGGAACATCAGAGACAATATTCTTCTGGTGCAGGAGTTGTTCAAATCCTATAGCAACACAAGGCTCCGAAGGAATTGTGCAATGAAAGTGGACTTTCGAAAAGTCTTTGATTTGGTTAAATGGCCCTTCATCAAGGATATGCTAAATGGGATGAAATTCCCTTCGCGATTTATAGACAAGATCATGGGCTACCTCACATCCGCTTCCTTCAGTGTTCTCATCAACAGGGAACCTACGGACTACTTCCAATAATAAATATTACTGGATAATTTCTTATTTATACTAAATCAAATCTTTACCTAAAAATACCTAATCAAAATTATCCTTAATATAGATTGACTTCATAATTCATAAAATAGTTTTACTTTATGCATGAACTTATTTAAATTGTGTAAAATATGATGCAATTCTTATAAAATGATTACAAAAAGGTTAAGTAAGATTGGAAACTACTAATAATTCAAAACTGAAAACTAATTATAAAATTGATGTCCACATTTTTATCAATGAATTCATAATAAAAATCTCCTTTGTTATAGTAGAAGGCGTTCATCATACTGTAACACTAAGAATTGCCTTTATGAAATTATAACCATATATCAATATAAATAAACAACAAAAGATTATGCTTCCTTTTCATAGAAAATTCAATAAAATAAATAATAAAAAGCATGAAATAAATAAAATAAATAAGATGCTTACACACACAAGCATATATATACAAAATTTCAAAGATTGTTACAATTATTTTCTATAGTCATGCATTATGAGAAGTATATTAAACTTTTTAAGTTTACATTACAATTTTTAAAAATTTTCACATGTTTATCAAAATTATGTGATGCAATTTATAATTACATATTTATTTTGTTAATGATTTTTTGATTTTGTTCCTTCTATATATATATATGTATGTCATTTGCATATTAAAAACTGATGAAAATATGAAAAAATTTTCTTTTACATTTCCATGTATATTTTTCATCATATTATATTTATTGGTTCAAATTATTAGTAGTTTTATATTTTCAATGATTATATATCACAAAAAAGTGATTGACATTAATTTAATTTCTTATAATTTTTTTGTTTTACGAAAGCAATTTATCATATGTTTGAATTAAGATAGTTAAGCATGCATATTACTGAGTACTTGCAAATTTAAGTTTTTATTTTTAAATATTTTAGTTCTGATTGAACCTAAAATTTTTATTTAAATATAAATGTTAAAGTAATTAATTTGTTTAATATTCGATTAAATTTTTATAAGAACTTATATGTTATAAAAAATAATTTGTATTATTGTAAATATAAATTATTTTAAATTTAACTATGTTCAACTATTTTAAATTTTTAAAATGTATAATGATTTAATAAAAAATTTATTTCTTCTTATATTCATTATTAAAATTATAAAATTAAAAATTATATTTACATAATATCATATTAACTAATTTTATATCAAATATTCATAATAATTGATAATACATAAAGTAGGAATATATTAGGTTAAATAAAATTGGAAAGAAAACAATGCTATGATCAAGTACAGAAAACCATGGTGTTTAATACTAATACTGGCTTGAATCTAGTACGAAATTCTTCAATTTCGTACTGAATTAAAATACCGACCGATATAGATCAGTACAAAAAAAATTTTAAAAGAAAAAATTTTATATTTTAATTTTTAAAGTTTAAAGTTAAATTAAAAATCACACAATATAATATATTTATAAATTATTGTATACATTTTATAAAATTAAATATTAATTTATAATTTTAAAAAATTATTTAAAATAATATTAATATTAATAATACAGTAGTATTTTAAAAATAAATTAAGTAAGGACGATTTTTAATATAATTCAGAAAACTTCTCCTAGTTATAACTTTCACGCATTCGCTCCACGCGTTTTTTTGATACGGAAGTATCTACAAGATACGGCGATTCGATATCTTATACCTATCATGGCCACCCAATTCCGCAATAGTCGTCCCAATAAATTCCACTGTACTCTCAAATCTCCGCCAACCGTATGAAAAAGTAATCGTTTGAACCGTACAAATAATTGTCACTCAACGGTAAACTTTGACCACTGGCTCTTTACGCGTATATGAACAGCAGCCATAAAACATGACTCCACGTGACCTATGAACCACATAAAAGGCCGCAAGAAGTAAAAGAAACAACAGAGAAAATATTAGGCACATAAACAAGCGTTTCATCTAGTTTTCGTTCCCTTCGTAGTCTGTGCTTGATGGAGAAATCGAAACCCGGTTTTGTTGGATCTGTAGATGAGTTGAGAAGAATATTCGACAAATTCGACAAGAACGGGGATGGGAAGATCTCGTGCAGTGAGCTAGTGGAAAACCTGGGAGAGTTAGGGACAAAAATGTCGTCGTCGGAGGCACAGTGCATAATGAAAGAGTACGACAGAGATGGGGATGGACACATTGACCTCGACGAGTTTGTTGCTTTTATCCAACAAGGCGGGTCAGACGACGCCTCGCACTGCGGAGAGAAGGGACTGAGGGACGCCTTCGACCTCTACGACATTGACAAAAACGGCTTCATTTCGGCCGCTGAATTGCACAAAGTTATGAAGATGCTTGGGATTAAGTGCACGTTGTCTGATTGCAGTAAGATGATCCGACAGGTCGATGAAGATGGCGACGGCAACGTCAACTTTGAGGAGTTTAAGAAGATGATGTCTAACGGGTTAGTCTGATCATTGCTATTTACTAACACTTAATTATAGTTTTAGGTAGAAGTTATTGTACAACTTTGGGATTCTGATATGAAACCGTACTTACTGATCGTTTGAAGTACTCCTTTTTCTAGCTGTTCTGTTAATTAGATTGATGGGGTTTATGCGATTGATCATTCTTTGCACACCTGCATAATGCATTAATTTATATCATGTTATTGATTACTTGACCTTGGAATTGTTTTGAAGTAGATTTTGGGAGGTATGCGGTTAGAAAAAAATCAAAGGAACCATCAATCAAATGATGGTTCATGTGCATTTCAGGTAGTGATAGGATTAATAATGTGATGCATTATGGTGTGAATTTTAGTGAATTGTTGTTTGTTCTAGATTTAATTTTGATTGGACAACGAGGAACGTGTGAAGTTGTGGGTAAGAAAGTGATGCGCTTTAGACACGCGCAAACTTGGTTGATGGTGATGCTTTGCTATGGTCGACACGGTATTGGCATTGTTTGCTTCTTCTTGTGTTCCAACCAACTATGGTTCTGCTTCCCCCACTTTCTTCAATGGTTGGGTTTGGAGTTAGTTAGTCACGCGTTTTCTGACTCCACTAAATTCAATGATTGCAGTTGGGTAGTCACGAACCCACAACACATCTGTAGACCCAACACTTCTTTCAATAGTCTTTTTTTGTTTCTGCCTTGGTTTTTACTTCTACTAGACCTTTGGTCTATATCTGCAAAGTGATGATAGATAGATGAACTAGTACGTATTCTCAAATGTTTAATTTCAGTAACGTGTCTACAAAGGCAGGGACTTCTTTTGCTTCAAGGAAAGAATATGAAAAATTGTAGACTTGATGAACACCAAACCACATAAAAATAATATAACTTCACATAAACATAATATAACTTTCTTGTCAGCTGTGACATTAAGTCCAAAGTGAGAACATTACGTTTGGACTTTCTGCAGCTTTTCTGTTTCTTGCATCTGCTTTTCCTCCCGTGTTTGCTTTTTCTCAGCTGCTTCAGGTGAAAAATGTGATGTTTCACTGCTGTGCTTGTGTTTTCAAGTTCAACTTTCGAAATCACCGTCTTTTGTATGGTCGAAAAAGGATACCGTACGAAAATGTGTAATAAAGCCATTGTATGCCAACAAAAATTGAACTCCCGACTCCAGAGGCAAAATTTTGAATTTTGATTCATGTGGCTACTAAAATTTCAACCCCAAGTCCAGATGACTTCCTTCCTAAATAATTTATTTATTTTTATTGTATTTTTCATAAAAAATGAAAACTTATTTGATTAATATTTATAATAAAAAACTGAAAATCAAATCTGTTTAATTGAGATTTGTTATAAAAAATCAATTTAGTTATGATAATTAAATATGAAATAAATTCAATTTTTTATACTAAATTATTTTTATATACTTTAAAAATACATATTAATTAATAAATTATATTAATTATTGAATATAAAAAATTTGTTTATAAAATATGTTTTCAAAATGTGAAGAAACAATTTTTTTCTTTGTTTCTATATATTTTTTATTTTGTAGACAAAAGTTCAAAACAAAATATAATCAAACATATTTTTTTCTTTTATTTAAAAAAACAAAAATAGAAAATGATAGCAAACCGTATTGTCAATCTCTTAAATTCCTTATTATGCATCTCTTGATTACCTGAAAACTATCATATTATTCGTGGCTTCTATGGAGAAATAAAATAGTCTAGAATGATAATACTCTTTTTAGCTTGTTTAAGGAATGTAATTAGTTGAACCGTTTGTGTTCCTTATTCATTATTGTCTTTCATCAAATTTTTAAAATTTTAAATCATACACTTATATGTACATATTACTTTTTATTTGTTTCTATGTATGATAATTTAATATGTGAAATTCCAACTTACATAAGTTAGAAAAATAAAGTATCAAATAACTGGGGCTAGTTTATGTAACTAATATTAAAAAATTAGACTAAATTAGACTATTTAATTAGGTCTAATCGAAATAGTCAATAACTGAATTAAAAATTATTCAAGAATTGAATCAACTTTGATTTTTTAAAAGTTTTTATTTAATTGAATTAATCTGAACAATGAAAAGTTACAACATGAAAAAAAGAATCGAGTCAGTTAGAAGAGGAGAAACAAAACCAAATAGGGATCCTTGCTTAGTTTGATAGAAGCCTTTACACCCATCAGTGCAGATCTCTTAGGATGTATAAAATTGTATATGTACTTCCGGTATTAGGTAGCATGTTAGATCTTCCAGATTTCTATAAAAAAATTGCACTAAATTCAAGTCTTTCATGTAGTATTTTGTGTTTTTAATCACGAGTCTATTTTGAATCACCCATGAGAAAGCGAAACAGCTGAAGCCTTTTTGCCAACGAAAACAATTCTGGACTTCGGACCTCAAGTTCTTAACTAAAGCTTGCAAATATACCAACCTATTAAATATGTGTTAAGATAGCGAAACTAAAAATACTTACTAATAATAGATAATTTAAATAGTTTTATTGAGACATTTCTTGATACTTTTTATCCCCATTTAGGTATTATTTTCTTTTCAATGAGTCTCTTTATGAAGTTTTTAGGTAAGTCTTGAATTTCAAAGTTCAAGCAATGAAAGAAGCAAATTTTGTGAAAGTAGGATAGAAGTAAATAGTCTGCATTTAACCGTGTGGTTCTACTCTAGATTGGAGCGTTGTTTTACTTACAAGAAGAAGTCGGGAGATCAACAACGGGGACAAATGGCCTGTTTATCTTGCCAAGAAGTGTTGGGTCGAGATAGTAGATTAACAGTTCTATTCAAGTGGCGCTGTTTTAGTTGGTTTCAAGAGCCATTTTACGTATTTAAAATTCAAAGTTTGAAGATTCTTTTGGATTAAGAAGAAGAAGAAGAAGAAGAAGAAGAAACAAATGTGCTGGTTCTATTTAGCATCTAAGAGGAAGGAAAGACTGAATTAAGAAGAAAAAAAATTAATTTAATGATCCTAAATTCACCAAGTTCTCTAAACTAATATAAAAACTAAATTAACAATTGAATTTACGATATAAATAATGTAATAAACAATATAAATAACTTGTTAAAAAAAGTAAAGATTAACGTAAAAGGTTAAGGTAAGAATACACAAACTGAATTTTTATAGAGATTCCTTGATAATCTTTTCACCTACATCTATGCCTTGACTCCTTGTTAGATATTTCACTATAAAAAGATAACAAGTATAACTTAAGAATTTGTTTTTCAAGACTTTATGATAACTTTTGATAATATGACACTTTTCATAACCTTTCAACTTCTAAAAACACACTTAAAGAAGTATTTCACTAGACTTACAAAGTGCTTGAACACTAAACTCTTGAAAGATATATGCATTAGTTCTATTTGACACTTAAAAGGAGGGGAAAAGGGAAGGGGGGAGGTGAATTATGAACACTAAAAATTTCTAATAAATGTTCCTATGTTTACCAAAACTCAAATTTTTTTTGAAGTAATAGAGAAATAAATATAAACAGAAATAAAACAGATAACTCAATAATATAATTAATATAAACAACTTCAAGAATAAAAAACTTGTAAATTAAACAATGATATAACCACAACTTATAAGCTAAACAAGAATAGAATAAACAAAACTAAAAAAATTAAACAAAAATATAAGAACAACTTAAAATAAAGGTTTTAATATGAAAGAGTAGGGAAGAAGAAGGAAAAACGAATTTATACTGGTTCGGAGATGTTTACTTTCTCCTACATGCCATTCCTAATAAAATTTGTTGAGAATTTTCACTGTCAAAACACAAGTACAATGTTAGCAATTACAAAATTCTTTTTTAGAGCTTAATGATAACCTTCCTAATCCTTTTTAAGATTTAAGGATACTTTTCATCATAACTATTCTACCTATTAAAAATACATTTAGAAAGTATCTCACTTAAGTTTAAAATGGTGTATTAAGAGGCTCACAAACACTACGAAATTGATGTAGAAACATGCTCAAAGAATCACTCATAAAAACAATTCAAACTCAATTTAAAACTTCTCACACAAATCTTTTCAATGCTTAATTTACCTGTATGATTAATTTCTAAACACTAGGCTGATGAAAACTAATATAAAACCATCTATTTATGAGTGTAAGACCTTCACCTAGCCATTAGTTATTGATCTGAAACGATTTAAAGCATTAAAATTTTTTCATGTTGAGAAATAGTCGTTGGAGCGTAAAATCTAGACATCAATGGTTATTAAGATCGAGCAATAATAGTTTCTTTAATGTACCATTGTTGTAGTCTACTTCAACATAGGTTACACAATGATGTTATTCTCTTGATGAATTATCATTGTGCATCTTGAGAAACACATCAAAACTTGATAAAAAACATTTCCAACCCAATCCAAGGCTATTCCAATACTATAAAATATTTTCTTAACTTACACACACATTGATAACCTTCCAAAAACATTTTTAACTCGTCAAAAGAATTATTAAAAATATTTTCTACAAAAATTCCTCTTGATTTTGCATCCAAAATGTATATACTAAGTAGATATGCAATTATGCATAAATGAGCCTCATTGACCACTAAAATGAATTAAGTAAGACTTACAACAAAAAATATAAGTGGAAATAAAATTCTATCTTGATTATCTAACACTTGAGACTTCATCATTTCATTAAAAGCTCCACATTGATGCTCCATAACCAAATTCTTTTGCCTATCTTTAAAACATTTAAAATTTAATGAAAAATTAGTTCAAATATTGTTTTGTCATAATCAAAATAAGGTGAGCCTCCCTTGGTTTTACAATTCTCTTTTTTTTATGATGACAAAACCATATGATATTATAAAATACAAAACCACACATATTTACCAATCATTCCAAAAATAGAAAAAAAAACATTCAAATTCACTCAATATCATATGGTCATCATTCAAAGATTTAATCCTACATATGATACCCTAAGCAATATAATTAATTCAATAGAGAATCAATATCACAATACAATTACAAAATTCATTCCAAAACTTCAAGATTTCTCTCAAAAGTATAATAAGCATTAAACTTTTGAAAGTGCCTAGCTCCCTCTAAATTTATCACAATCATGTATCAACTTCCAAAAAATCAAATCCAACATATTTTAACAAAAAATTACCAACTCAAACTCCCCCTAAGTTGGTTAAAATATAACTCCCCTAAATTCATGCATTATAACAGTGATTCAAAAAAGATGAAAATTTTAAAAGTTTGCTACTTCCCCTAAATAAAACACAATATCACATATCTCTCCCCATTTTTAGAATTATCAAGACAAATAAAATAAGCATGTAAAGAAATTCATAAACTTTAAAACAACAGATATTTTAAACCTTAGTTCATAAAAAACACAAGCATCATAAACGTGAAACAAGCATTTAGAAATCACAAAGAACTACTATCTATCATGTATAACTCTCTCATAATCTTATAAATCCATCATCATTTATTGTTTATTGAAAATATCCGCTAATTGATGTATAATGTCAACAAACTCGAGTTCTATATCCTCATTTTGAACATGATCTCTAATAAAATGATATATAATTTCTATATGCTTTGTCCCAGGATGTTGGATAGGACTCTTTGTTAAACAAATCACACTTTTATTATCACACCTAATGAGAATTTTGTTAAGCTCTAAACCATAATCCATAAATTATTATCTAAGTCACATGATTTGAGTGCAATAACTACTAATGGTTACATACTTGGCTTCCACTGTAGATAATATAATCAAATTTTATTTTCTACCATATCATGATACTAAAGCATTACCTTAGAATTGATATGCACCAAATGTACTTTTCTTATCTAAAAAACTACCCTTATAATCTGCATATAAATATTAAACTAATTCTAAAAATTTATTCTTAAGATATCAAAGTCTTAAATTCAATGTTCCACATAAATATCCAAGGGTGCGTTTAATAACTAACAAATGTTATTCTTTAAGTGATGCCTAAAATGTAGCAAATAAACACACATTATAAATAATATCAAGCCTACTCATAGTCAAATATAATTAAACTGCCAATAATATCTTAATATTTCTTGGCATCCACTTCTTTACCATTCTCATCTTTATTTAATTTCTTAGATGTACTCATTAGTGTGTCTAATAGTTTCTCGTGGTCCATTCCAAAATGGTTGAATATCTCTTTCGTATACTTAGCTTGGTTGATGAAAACTCTTCCTTCAATTTCTTGATTGGAAGACCATTATGCGCATTTCAAATTCCTTACTTATATATTTTTTTTCAAACTCTTGACACAAAACCTTACTAGTAGCACCAAATATAATATCATTAACATAAATTTGAATAAATAACAAATCATCATTTTCTTTTCTTATAAACAAAAGAGTATCAAAATTTCCTTTAATGAAACCATTATTAAGAAGAAAATTGTTTAATCTATCATACCATGTTCTAAGTGCCTGTAAATCATATATGGCCCTAGAAAGTGTAAAAGCATGCTCAGCTGCATCATATATTTCAAAAATAGGGGGTTATTCAACATACACTTCTTTTTTAATCAAACCATTTGAAATGCACTTTTCACATCTATTTGAAAAGGTTTAAAACACATATAAGAAGCAAAAGTAAGTAAGGGTTTAATGTCTTCTAATCTAACTACAGGGGCAAAATTCTTATCATAATCTGTATCTTCTTCTTGGTTATACCTTTTATAACTAACCTAAACTTATTTCTATCTATGTTATCTTGTTCATCTAATTTGTTCTTAAACACCTGCTTTGTATTTATTATTAGGTAATCTTTTGGCCTAGGTACTAAATTCAAAACATTGTTTCTTTCAAATTGATTTAATTCATTGTTCACTATTAAAACACTCCTAGGTTTAATTTGATATATAAAAGTAAGAAGAGATAAACTGTTAAAGCAAGAATGAGTAATTACCCCTTGTTGAATACCACATAGAATTTAGTTGAAGGGATGATTCTTCTTGTATTTTCAATCCCTTAATAGCTCATCTTCCTACCTTATATCCTTAGGTCAACATTTGGCTCGTGTGAGGTTTGTCCTTCATCATTTTCTTCTTATTCAATTGATAACATTTCCATAGACAAACCTCATGTGAGGTTTTTCCTTTATCCTTTTCTTCTTCTTCAAGTGATAACGTTTCCATAGACAAACCTACATCATCATCTTCAAGAGCTATCTTGCTTTTAAAAGGGTTAGAATCATCGAAAACAACACTCATAGATTCTTTTATAACATAAGTTATCTTATTGAATACCTTATATACTTTACCAATCAATGAATAACCTAAGAATATACTTTTATCAGTTTTGGAGTCAAACTTAACTAAACTATCCTTAGTATTTAAAATGCAAAACTTGCATCCAAAAACTCTGAAATGACTAATATTTGGTTTCTTATCTCTCCAAAGCTCATATAGGATTTTATCCATTTCATACCCAATGTTCACCCTATTAATGAGATGACATACACATGTAACTGCTTCGGATAAAAAATACTTAGGCAATTCATATTTATTAATCACTTTCCTAGTCATTTTTTGTAAATTCCTATTTTTTCTTTTTACTACACCATTTTGTTGTGGAGTCCAATAAGCCAAAAAATTAGGAGTAATTCTATTATGAATTTTCTTAGCAAATCTAACAAAGGATTTAAAACATTCATCTTTGATACTAAAAATAAACCCATGTAAATCTACTAAAGTCATCAACATTAATAAAAGCATAAGACTTACCACCCAAACTAACTACTCTAATAAGACCAAAAAAATCTACATGAAAAAGTTCAAGGGTTTAGAAATTGTTATTGATTTCTTGCTTGGGAAAGAAATTTTTGTTTATTTTCCTATTTGATATGCTCTACAAATCTTATCCTTTTTGTACATTATGCTAAGGAGCTCATTAATAAGTTACTTGGAGTTGAGTTTTGATAAGAAGTCCATATTGGCATATTCAAATCGTTTATGCCAAATCCATGTACATTCACTTAAACAAACCAAATACTTATTTTCAAGGTTAATAACATCATCTAAATTAATAGTATAAATGTTACCTTCTCTTTTTCCCTAAGATAATAATACTACCACTTTGTATTCTTCATCACATAATTGACTAACACTTACAAGGTTATGTTTTAATCCATCGACAATTAAAACATTATCAATCAATGGGAAATTATTCTCACCTATTTTTCTGATAATAATTACCTTACTCTTGACATTGTCTCTAAAAGTAATGGATCCTCCATCTTTGCTTTTAAAACAGAAGAATTGTGACTGGTTACTGGTCATATTTCTTAAATAACTACTATCAATGTACCATTTGTTTTTCCTTTTAATGACCTACAAAACAATGAAATCATATTATTTTAGGTAGCCATATAATCTTGGTCCTTAAGTATTAATTACATACCTATCTCTACTTCTTGATGTAACATTTTTAAGTCAGTCATAACAAAATAGTGCAACATGTCCTTAATAGCCATAATAAATACAAAATATTAGAGTATAAGTCTTATATGCATTCTAATAGTCATTTCTAGGTCTAAACCCATTATAAGACCTTGATTGAAAATTTTGCCTTGGTTGGGTAAAAGTTCTTCTATCATTGAACCTTTATAAGGGTCTCCTTATTTTTTAACTATACTTAAAAACATGATTTCTTGGCCTAAGTTTTTGTCTATTAGATGATGCATTTAAAAAAAAGTCCTAGATGGGGATTCATCTTCTAAGTTCTTACCCTTAATGAAAATTGTCTTACTAGATGATGGTCTATTATCACTATTATATCCTAAACCGTATTTGTCATTAGTCATCTTTTGAGCACCTTATATAGTTTCTAATTTTTTATTTTCCTTAGTAAATTTTGCAAGAGATTATTTAAGGGATTTAATTTCTTTCTTTAAAGAAACATTCTCATTTACTAAGCTATCATTATTCACATTTATTGATTCTAATTTTTGCCTAAGTATTTCACTTTCTAATTTACACTTACTTAACATCTTTAGAGATTTCTTATGTTTAAGATGCAATTCTTTCTTCTTCCTAGTCAATTTTTCTAGATGTTCTAACATTTCTTCATTGCTATAATTTACATCACATTCATTATCACTAAAATTAGAGTAAAAAGTACATGCCTCATCATGAGCCATAAAACACACATTTATTACTTCTTCTTTCTCAAAATCACTTGATTCAGTCTATATGGCCTTCAATACTTTCTTTTTCTTTAATTCCTTCTTATCTTTCTTTTCGTTCTTCTCTTCTTCTTAGAGACATGGGCAATGCGATCTTATGTGACCTTTTTCACCATATTCAAAAAAATTTATATATTAGATAATTTACTTTTAGGAAAAGATTTACCTTCCCTTCTATGATTGGATGCTTTCCTCCTTTTGAGTTTCTTTAGAATCCTTGTGATGAGATCAAGTTCCTCATCTTCACTTCTATATGAGGATTCCTCATTTTCGCTTTCCTCTGTCTTTGCAACCTTAAATGATATGCTATTCTTTTTATCCATGATTTCCTCTTCTTGCTTCTCTTTCAATCTCATCTCATATTTCAACAGGGAATTAATAGGCTCATCGAGAGGAAGAACATTGAGATCCTTTGCTTTTTGAATTACAGTGGCTTTTACTTCCCACGATTTTGGCAAGGAATTAAGAATATTCCTAATAAGTTCAACATTTGTATAGGTTTTACCTAGACTCTTTAAAGTATTAATCATATCAATAAAACAAGCATACATAGAAGAAATATTTTCATTATGAAACATATGAAAAAGTTCATATTAATGAGTGAGCATACTAACTTTGCTCTCCTTAACTTGATTTGTGCCTTTGTGTGTGATTTCTAAGATATGTTAGATTTCATGCATAATTTTGCACATGGATACCCTACCCGATTGAATTTATTCATACTTAGCACATAATACAAATTATGCATAACATTGTTGTTAAGGGAGATTAATTTCTTATCTTCATTGTCCCGCTCATCTTCACTCGTAGGAACTAATTAATTTTCTACAAGTTTAGAAGGCATATGAGATTTTTGTAAAACTATCACCAATAAATCCAAACTGTTAACTATCAAAAAGCTTCTCATCCTAATCTTCTAATATAGGCAATTATTTCTATTGAAATAGGGAGCCTTACCTATATTTTGTCCTTCTATGCTAGTAGAGGTAACAAATATGTTCATCATATATGTTACAATGATCTTTCCTCATAAATTCACTACAATTCCTAATAGGCGAGACCTACACTTTAATACTAATTATTAGCCCTATTTGGCACCTAGGAGGTGAATTAGGAGCCTTAGAAATGTTTTAAGGGATATTCCTAGGGTTACCAAAAAAAAAACATTTTTACAAAAATAGAAAGATCAATATAAATAGGTATAAAACAAATAAATCAATAATATGATCAATATAAAAAAAACTTCAAGAATATATAACTTGAAAATTAAATAATGATATAATTACAACTTATAAACTAAACAAGAAAAAATACAACTAAAAAATTAAACAAAAATATAAGAAAACTTAAAATCAAGGGTTTAATATAAAAGAATAAGGAAAAAGGAGGACAAACAGATTTATATTGGTTTAGAGGTATTCACTTTCTTCTGCGTCTAATCCCCAATAAAACTTGTTGAAAATCTTCACTATAAAAAACAAAATTACAATGTTAGTAATTACAAAATCATTTGTCCAGGCTCAAGGATAACCTTCTCAGTCCTTTTTAATACTTAAGGATAACCTTATTCTCACAACTATTCTACCTCTTAAAAATATACATAGAAAAGAGTCTCACTCAAGCTTAAAATGATGTATTAAGAGGCTAAAAAACACTATGAAATTGATGCATAAAAGTGCTCAAAGAGTCACTCACACAAAAAATCCAAACTCAAACTAAAACTTCTTCCACAAATCGTTTCAATGCTTAATTCACTTGCATGATTGATTTCTAAACACTTAGATAAAGAAAAATGATTAAAAAAACCATCTATTTATAGGTGTAAGATGTCTACCTAGTAGTTAATTATTGAGAAATCGTCCTTGATGCATGAAATTTGAACATTAATACTAGTTAAGATCGGGAAACAATGATGCTATTAATATAATGTCGTTGTAGTCCACTTTAACATGAGTTGCATAATGATGTTGTTGATATCTTGTTAAACCGCCGTTATGCATCATAGAAAATACATCAAAACTTGACCAAAAATGTTTCTAACCCAAACCAAGGTAATTCCAATACTATAAAATATTTTCTTACCTCACACTGATAGGGATGCATTTTATGGTATTTTCATATGCGTTTCAATATGATTTCATCCATATCTTTGATGTATAAGTACTTCATTTGTGTTCATTTTAAGTTTACATGCAGGATTGATCATTGGATAAAAATACAAGTTGAAAGAGGCAAGTTTAGAGTAGAATTGGAGCAAAATGGGATCTAGCAATGGAATATGGACCTTAAATGTTGGGTCCTTAATAGTGTTGTTTAAGTCCCTAAAACTGCCATTTAAGTAAAGTTTATAGAATCTTCAATGATGGGCTGTAGAGGATCTTTTAAGTCATTATTAACCTCTACTGAGCTTCTTGCAAATGAGAAAAATAAGGGTAAACTCAACCTTTTCACCTTTAAACTTTTCTATCCCTAAAAAGGACCTATTTCAAGATGAAAGGGAGCAGATTCTATAAGTTTGGGTCCTTACTTAGGCAAGCCTTGTTTTCTTCATGTTTTCCTTAGGTTTTGAGTTATTTTAATTTTTTTTCATCTTGTTTTAGTTTCGAATGTTAGGTTAAGTGTTTATCAACATCTTTCTATTATGATTGATTGTACTACTGACTTTGTTATTTTTTTATTTTCCATGTATTTTGTTTAGGTTTTGTTAAGTATTTATTGAATCTTTATTTATTTCTAGCCTTGTCTTTATTGTTTTCTTAATTTTTCCTGCAATTTTAGTTTGTATTTTATTTAATTTCAATTTGTTACCCTAGTTTTATTTGGGTTAGAAGATATTTTATAGATTAATGGGTTATAATTATGAGAATTGAATTAGGATTTGAATAAGTTTTGTATTTTATGCTAAGATTGACTTGAAACTTTGATTAAATTTCAAGAATTAGGGATTATGTGTTGGATTGGCCATTCTATTAGTAATTTTTAGTTCATTGTTAAGTTTGATTTTTTGATCTGTAATTTTCGTTAACAATTACCACAAGTAGTGATAGACTAATTGATTTTGTAAGTGAAACTTGATAGCAACAAACACACCACAAAAAAAAGAGTATACAAGAGAAAGAATCATGTTATCCTAAATGTGTGGATAAGCCTTTTAGTAATAAGCATGATGCCAAAAATTATTTGGCCTAAAGCAATTAATTGGAGTCTCCATATTCTGAATAGAAGTCCAACTTGAGTTATTAGGAATATGACACTGGAAGAGACTTGGAGTGGTCATCAACTAGTAGTTGATTATTTTATAGTTTTTGGATGAATAGCTTATGGTTATGTCCTAAATGAGAAGAGAAAAAAGTTAGATGATAAAGGTGAAAAGTGATTTTTTTAGAAAGAAGTGAATTTTACTAAATATAAGTGATCATTCTAAATTTTACAATCTTTATAATCCTTACATTAAGAAGATAGTCATAAGTTGTGGCATAATATAAGTCATAATTTGTGACATAATATAAGTCATAATTTGTGACATAATATTTGATGACTTTAGATTTTAGGAATGGAATAAAGATGATACTCAACGAAATATATCAGTTGATTTTGATAACGATAAGCAGTCACATTAGTAATATATAGAAGAAGAAATGATAGAGTCATCCAAGCCTTTAATTGAATGACCACAATGAAATAAAAAGGAAGCTAGCATAGATGGCTGAGTATGAGGTAACTGCATCGGAAAATTATAAAGACCCACTTATAAACTTTGTTTTGATTTTAGATTGTGATCCTTTAACTTTCGATAAAGCTATTCAACATTCAAAGTGAAGAAAGGAAATGGATGAAGAAATTGCATCTATAAAAAAAATGATCCTTGGGAGTTAACTAAACTTCCAAATGACAAAAGATCATTAGAATGAAATGGTTTTTCAAGATGGTAAGGTTGACAAGTACAAGGCATGTTTAGTAGCAAAAGGCCATAAATAAGAATTCGATATTGATTATAAAGAAGTATTCATTCTAGTTGCACGATTGAACACAATTAGATTAGTCATTGCATTAGTAGCAAAGAATTCATGGAATATCTTCTAATTAGATGCCAAATTATCATTCTTACATAGAAATTTAGAGGAACGGATATTTGTTGATCAATCATTTGGTAATATTAAAGTAGGATAAGGAAAAAGTGTATAGATTAAAGAAGTTGATGTACAAAATAAAACAAGCTATATTGAAGCATATTTCAAGAAGGAAGGATTTCCGAAGTGTCCTTATAGATATACACTTTTGATAAGATCTAAAGGCATTGAAGAAATTCTCAGAATTTGCTTATATGTCAATGAATTACTCTATAATGGCGATGATGATTAAGCAGTTCGAGGATTCCATGATGATTGAATTTGATATGTCTAATCTTAGTTTAATTCATCATTTTCTTAGTATAGAAGTTGTTCAATTTACATGTGGCATCTTTATCTCTCAAAAAGGATACCTATAAGAAATCTTAAAAATATTTCAAATAGAAAATTGTGATATTGTGGGCACACTAGTAAAAATAGATGCAAACATTATTAAAGATCCTAAAGGTAAAAGAGTTGATAATACTCTTTACAAGCAAATTATGGGAAGTTTGATGTACTTAATCATAACAAAACCAAGCATCATATTTATTAGAAGTATCATTGGTAGATCTATAGAAAGATCAAAAGAGATGCATTTCATGACTACAAAATGGATTTTGAGATATTTATAAGGAATAGTAGATAATGGGAAATTTTACAAAAAAGGGGTGAGATTATATTTTAATGGATTTAGATATTGATTATGTGGGAAACTAAGATGATAGGAAAGGTACGTCTAGCTACATCTTTAGGATGGGGTTAATAGTTGTTTCATGGTTATTAAAGAAGTAATCTATTGTCACTTCTTTAAATATAGAAGCTGAGTTTATGGTAGCAATATATACCAATTAAGAAATCTAGTTAAGGAACATTCTTGAGATACTTAGATTCAATCAAGAAGATTCTCAAATTTATGGTGGTAATAGTTCAACTGTCAAACTATCCAAAAATATGGCTTTACATGAAAGGACCAAATATAATGATATAAGATACCACTTTTTATATGATCTTATATAGAAAAAAACGGCCAATCTCATCTACTAAAGAAGGAGCAATTAAGTTTCTAGTTTATTCACAAGATCCCTCAAAATTGCTTCATTTTATAAGCTTATAAAGTTGTTTAGAGTCTATAGTATGGAAGAATATGTTCAAGGGACAGAGCTTTAAAATCAAGTATTGTTAAACTTAAATGGTGAATATATTTAATGAAGGGATTTGGAGATATCAAGTTTATCTTTATATGTTTATTATTTATATAGAATATAAATTATTAGTGGTAGTATAAAATATAGTTATGTGTTTTAGTTAGGGTTTTAATAGAATAGTAAATAAGAGTTCTTGAGTATGTGTTATGTATTAGTCTCTACAAATTACTTACAAAGTTTGTCAATTAAAGTGTGCAAATTACCTTTCTACTGTATTTAGCACCTCTCGAATCACAACTACTTTTAGTTTTAAAAGTGCAGCCTATATTTTTCGTTAGTAAATGACAAAGTTAATGACAACTTCTACAAATGTTCGTATCTAAGCTTTAAGGCTTCTTTCTCAAGGTCCACACTATAAGCCAATTGATGGAATTTTTCAATTAGAAGTTAGCTTCCTTCCATATATTCTTGAGGATATAAGTTTCCTCTTTCAAATAAGTAATGCCATCAATTTTTAGTTGTATTGAGGATGTGACAGTTACTTTAACAATTATCTCAGTTGAAACTCCTAAATTACAAAATCTTTTGGTTATAATATCCAAGTTCTTTTTACTAGCCTCACAAACAATATGAAGCTTTTCTGTAAATAGGATTTGGAAGAGGCTCGTTTATCCTGATTTTAAATTAAAACTGATGCCAAAATTACTGGTAAATGTCATATCCAAAGCACACAACAGTAAATTGCCATCATTGATGTCATGGAAAAAAGATATCAACACATACATAACAAAATCCTAGACACCCTAAAAGTACTCTTATGGTAATGAACATCCTCAAGATTATGTTAGTCATCTCCAAATTGACCAAAAACTTAAGCAAGTACAGATCTGCCTAAGTGATGTTTCCCCTTCCTAGAATAATTTATAGTAAAAAAGATATAAGTGTTAGAGTGTACAAACATTTAGATGGTATAAGTGGGATAGATTTAGAAAGAAGAAGAAGAAAGGAGAGCCTACTAGTCCTAGTTGGGCTTTATGCTAATAATTGTTGGTCTTAAAAACATTTTAAAAAAAAAGTTAAACGTCATATGTATAATTAACTGATGGGGTTATGGTTCTATCAGTAGGGGATCAATGAAAATATTTTTATAACGTCAAGATTCAATTTGAACTTAAATGTTGATGTAAACATTAATATTAAAAATGATCTATTTGCCTTTGTTTAAACTTGATACTTCTAAAGTACCCAACCCTACTTTAACACCTACTTTTTAAAGAAGTCTTAGCATTTGATTGGAGATACTATCATTTTATGAAATTTTTAAACAAAGTAAAATTACTTTGTAAAATCAATAACACACATATCAATCTGATTTATAAAGTGCCTAATCCATAAAGTTTAAAGGACTTTAAACCTATCTCCTATCATAAGATTATTTTTAAAAAATTATGAATTCATTCCTTACTACATTCCAAGTAGTTTTCATATATGGGTGTATCATTAAAGATAATATTATGTTAGTTTAGAATTGTTCAAAAACTTCCATAGACCCTTAATTTTTTTGAAAGTTAAATAAATTAATTAATAGAAAAATAAGCTCCAAGCAACTACAAAATGTTGAGAAACTAGACTGGAGCCTTAACCAAAACTAATACTAAACTAGTAACAATAATCCGAATCATAACTCATAAACTTAGAATGAAAGCACAATAGTTTTAGTTGAATAATGCTTGGTACTTCTAATAAAGCAAATCTACTTTAAAGTCTCCATCTTTCCAACATTGAATTGGAGCATTAAATGCTAGAAACTCTAGTAGGTAGAATAAATATTTGCGTGTTAAAGATTAATTTTCAAAAAATTCTTAACTTAATAGATTGGAAATTTCTCATCAATATCCTTCAAGCATTTTAGATTCCTTACCATGTTTATTGATTGGCTTTCATAATGTTTCACTTCCTCATTTATCATTATGGTTAATGGTAAATCAACTTTAGTGTTTAGAGGGATAAGAGATCTTCGATAAAGAGATATTTTATCCCTTGCCTCTTTGTACTAAAGGTTCTTTACTCGATTAATTGCATTCAATATGAGAAAGAACAAAAAGTTCAAGTTTCATCATAAGTGTCTCGAGTTGAAGCTCTTGAATTTCTCTGCTGTAGATTACCTCGTGCTCTTTATTAGTGCATACATCTCTTTGTTAAAAAGTTTCTTAGATGCCCTGCAAGATTTTAAAAGGCTTTCCAAACTGGATATAAATCTTAAAAAACTTTTGGTACATTTTGATTAGTAACTCTGACATAATTTAACAACTAATAGAATTCACTAAATACAAAATCAGAGTTCTACCTTTCAAATATCTTAGGATTTCTTATTATAATAACAAGACTCACTTATAGAGACTGTTTGCTACTATCGAAAATGCTCATCGTAGAATTGATAACGGAAACAAGGTTCTTGGCTTATGCAGGTATATAATAACTCATCTCATTTTCAAGAATTTAAGAAGGTGTATAACTCATAAAAATTGAGGTAGTATAAGACTAATATATTTAGTAAGATAATGAAAGAAAATAAGGGTAAAAACTTAAAGAGACTATGGAAAGAAATAATTTTCTCCATTAATAACGTAAATTAACTTGCCTTTAAATGGTCTTTAAAACACTAATAAATCTAAACAAACTAAATTAAAAAGATACAATACTAAATAATTTAATTCAAACCAAAATATTTACAAAATTTAGGAATTATCAACTATCTACTTAAAATTTTGGTTAAAGATAGTTACAATTTTGAATTATTTTCCAATACTTTCCCTTAATTCAAAATTATAAAAAAATCTTCAAATATCATGGGACATTTCTCTCCACGTTTCTTCAAATTTGTTAAGCACTTCTTTTCACTGTATAATTCACTTTCTCATTATTTTCTTAAAGCACTTTCTCACCAACCTTCAATTAAATGATATCTTTCTCATCATCTTGTTAGTGCACTTTCTCATCAATCTTCAATTGTATGATGTACTTTATCATCATCTTGTTGATAAACTTTCTCACTAACCTTCAATTGTTAAAGCACTTCTCACCAACTAATTCAATAATGAATTTCTTCTACGATAATCTCCACCATATTTATTTATTTTTCTTTTTCATAAGTTTTGATCTGATTGAGGGTTATATTGTCTCTTAAAGACAGTATTTCTCTTTCATCTTCAACCCACTTCCATAAGCCAAGACCTCTAAGATGAGGCTTTATTTTAACAGCCCACACTTGATAATTTTCACCATTGAAAATTGGGAGTAAGAGAAACGATGTATTATTAGAAGCTATGAGAGTTTAGAATTTGAGTTTTCTAGTCACTTAAATATTTTTTTTTAGATCAATAAGAGTTTTGATACTATGTTAGGAATTTGAAAAAGTGTAGAACTAGTAGAAATTAAGTTAGTATATGACTCATATATTTAATAAGATAATGAAAAAAAAAGAATGATGAAAACTTGAAGAAATTATAGAAAAAATAATTTTCTCTTTTAATAAAATAAATTAACTTGTCTTTAAATAGGTTTTAAAATACTAATAAATCTAAACAAATTAAATTAAAAATATACGAAACTAAATAATTTAAATTAAACTAAAATATTTAAAAATTTTAAGAAATATTGATTATCTACTTAAAATTTTAGTCAAAAATAATTATAATTTAAAATTATTTTTCAGTACTCCTCAGTCCTAAGCAATATGTACTTATAATTGTTGTACCCGTCTGTTTTTCTTGTTGAATATGGCGAAAGCAATTGAAAGACTGCTCAAGAACTTTTTATAGAAGGATAATAAAGAAAATATCACAAAAGTTATGGTTAAATAGGTAAAACTGTGTGTGTCGAGGGTTAAAGGAGGATTGGGTTTCTTCTTAATCACAGTGGTGAACAAGATGCTTCTGCCTAAAAGAATTTGTGAAGTTTTAACGGATGGTCAATCACTCCAGTTAAATGGATGCATATGCAATTCTTGGAAGGGAAAAGTTTCTGATTCGTCAAGCCAAACTCATCATACTTCCTAGATTCAAACAAATCTTGAGTTTAGTAAGAGGAGCAATAAAGATATCAATAGAAAACAGGATAGGGTTGTGATTTTGGTACGACAATGGGCACCGCCCCCACTAGGTCTTTTGCATAAGATTCTTGAACATCCGATCAATCACTGAAGGAATTCCAAAATACTCGAAAGTAGATTTAATCATTCACATCTACTATTGGAGAAGGCCGCAGGACTAGTCGAAAAGCAATGTCGCTCATCAGGGACAATTCCTCTCAATGCGCACTATACAGTACAAGAACATTTCTATATTCAATTCATATCCAAACTGTTGGCATCCCTAACTTTGACTAATTCATCCTGAAGGTCACTTTAAACCTATCTGAACTAAGTAACGCTTTAGAGTAAACCAATTCTATGAAATTAATATAATCATTATATGAAATTTAAAAACAAAAAACAAAAGTTGCATGGCATTGGCTCTTATTTCACATTAAATTAACGTACAAAAAAGAAGTAAAATTGACGTGAAAACGGTATAAATTTTACACGCCAATGTATAGCTTCTCATCGCGTTAAATAGTAAGTTGGGGAGCCTGTGCAAAGGTGGCGGGCAATGGGACAAAAATCCATGCCTTAAGCTGTATGCCGTCTCCATTATTGGAGTCTAAAACTAATGGAGATGTCAGCATTCTTACTTTCTGCACAATTTCTAGCTGCTGCTGTCTGATGCAGCAGAAAGGCATGTCAAAATGTTAACAGATAGTACAATGCTTCACAGACCCCAAATCATCAGTGGATAACCGTACAATCTGGAGGAAAATTTTTAATAACAACTTCAGCAGAACTTTTTTTATAGGCAAACGGCTCCTCATAAACTGCGTTATTCTCCATCACATCTGCTTTCTGACTATCTGCTGCTTCCAGGACAAAGGCCTGTACCTCTTGGAATCTCTCTTCTGATAAAGAAACCTCAGCGAGAAGTCGACATACAAATGTCTCTGACGCTTCTTCAAAATCCTTTCTTCTCTTAAGCACTATATGTCCACCAAGCTCCCAAGCTGCTGGATTTACATGAGTGTCCATAAGCTCTTGGCTGACTTTTCCAAATGCTTGTTTCTCTGCATAGCACTGAACCATTGCCATTTAACAAATATAGACTCATTTAAAAGAATTCAGAAAAGGAAGCATCAGAATACAAGATCAAGGAACAGCAGTCTATAAAATGCGAGATTCAGTTTTCAGAGACGAAAAAGTTATTTTCTTCAGAAGATGGGACCCAGATACTGAATGGTTCAACTAAACTACATAACTACTCAAGATGCACAAATGGTTTTTATCTGAACTATCCATACTGTCAGTTAAAAGACCAATGTGATTTGCAATCCAAGCTGATGATAATAATGTTCAGGTCAGACAAGACTGCTAATTTACCATGACAATGAATGCACAAAATACTTCCACAAACATTTACTTTTGTTAAGAAGAAGCACGGGATGCCTTCACGAAATTGTTGGAATGCCAGTATCGGTTTACACTAAGAATTGACAATTGAGCGCATTCAGATTGTTTCGATTAAAGGTAAAAGACATGGCTTTTTTCAAACCAATAAATCAAATAGACTTTATCCTAAAGAGCAGAAGTTTTCCATGTTGTCCCCATCAAGGAACACAGTAACTTGTAGATTTGACAATAGAAACTCCACTGAAAATCCAAATGAATGGTAATTAAATAATTTAGACTTCGGCTGTAAACTTGCCAAGAAAAGAAACTAGTTGACTAAACGGAAAAACAAGTTACCTGAGGGAATAAGAAAATTCTTTTCCCACAATCAGCGATGAGCACGTTGAATGGGATATTGTTATTCTGGAGGTAAATGCAAGAACTAGCAACCGAATCAGATAGATCTTGCAATGTATGTCCACCCTCAAACACAAAGCCACGCACAGGATAATCTAGAAGCCGCGAAACAACTACTCTTCTATCTTCCAGACCATTAACTTTCATTATTCTCCTGGTTGCAGCTTTCTCAACAGGGAAGGATAATGCCAAGTAGTAAGCCTGCAAGTTTTTTAAGGCACTAGTTAAAAATCCATAAACAGGAAAGTTAGGAAAAGAAATTGAGCAATTGCGAGAAAGTAGTCACTTGAAAGTGAAGATGATTGATAGTAGCAAATGCGCCCAAGCTGTTGTAACCCACTCTAAAGAAAGGATCTGCTGCTTCCTTTGCCACCTATATCTTCCATAATATTCACTTCCTCTATCAGATCTGACAATTTTCATTTTTTTTGTCTAATTGCCTTTCTACCTTATTGATAACTACCTCTAAGGAATTTACTGATTGAGATTTTTCATGAAA
>JAOXYD010000002.1:12516290-12531580 GCA_028565735.1 Pinacopodium congolense
GGTTTCAGGTCCCACGAATTAATACTAAACAGTACACTAAGAAAGCTTTGTAGTTTTTTCTGTTACAAAAATGTTTCTGCTACTACAAGAAGCACTCATAATTAACTTCAACAAAAGAGGTTCCCATATCACAGGCGAGCAATCAAAGTGAGTGTGTTATATAAAGTAATTTTAAATAAAGAATTATTATTATTATTATTATTATTATTATTATTATATAATGGTGGGGAGTCGCATCCAATAGGGAGATTCCAAGGGCAGACATAGACATGCAAGTTGGTTTGACAGGGCCGAAATCATACCGCATTCACATTTGACGAGAGAGGCATGTCCAAAAGCAAAATAAGAAAATACGAGGTGAGTGGAAATTGACTGAGTTCTTAGTAGAAAAGTCTCAGCCCACATTACCCACTCAATCATTATCAAAAGTTTGTTTACAACACAAGAAAACGGGGCCAATTAGAATCACAGGGAGTAAGTTAAAGATCAATTCATAAAAATTTTGACTAATTCAAATGATCTGTAATTGCATTATGTGGTATTTATTTATGCCTATGCCAGATCATATGCCATTAGAGTCTACATCCATCTCCCATTAATAATTCCATGTCCTCTTTTTCATTTGATTTGGACGTCATCAAAATTGTGATACCACTAACTACGTCTAACTTCCCTTTCAAAAATATCATCCGAGTTGGTCCAAATTCTGCAGGCCGAAGCCTCCATTTTTCAGCAAATATCATCTGGTCATGTGAAATGATAAATACTTACCTGCCAACTATTCTCATACTCTAATCCCCATCATAAGTAATCGATCGAAATCAGAAGTACAAATTCTAGTCGACTCTTGGAGATTCCACGGCAAAGTCAAAATAAATCTTACATGCACTCTACATCTACATCTACTTGATATATAAATTAAAAACCGCTATTTTCGTATTAATAAAAGTAATCATTTCACGTTAGGAAAAAAAAAACAACAATATGTTTTTTCCAACACCAAATTCATCCAAATTTTTATTGAAAAGCTAAAATCTTATATAATACATATCCTCTCTGACTCGACCTCCAAAAACGAAACGTTAAAGAAAATTACATATACCATTAAGGAAAAGAGTTGAATAATAAAAAGGTGAAAAAAAAATTTGGCCAAAGAGAAAAGAGCCAGAATTACATTTTACAGTTGAACATCTCATTTGTCCTAAGGCCACCCACACAAAATAACTCCTCAGTCTTGTGGCATCCAACCAACCAAGTGAGGAGGTGATTTTGTCGTTAAAAAGGTAATTCCAACTCGGCCGATCCGCCTCACTGTTGGGTTACGCTTGAACCCAGTTGCCAAGCTGAAGTGGTAATCAGCGGCCTAGTATGCCACCCGAGCATAAGACATCCGTTACTCTCCTCCACCCTATACCCATCGCCGCCGGCGTATAAAGCCAGTAACGTACTGGCTTGCTTGAACGCGTTTGACCCGAGATGAACCGGGTCGAATCCTGTTGACTCCATCCGGGTCCTCCACTGAGTCAACGTCTCGTGGCGCTCAACTCGCTCAGCACCTTCACATGCCAATACATTACATATCTGCCTCCCTAAGTACAACTCCGACATAACCAGGTCTTCACTCGGAGGCACCAACCCGGAACCTTCTAGAGAGTCAAACAGGCTGGAGTAGTAGTGCAAGGCTTCGGTGAATCGATCCAAGAAAACTGGACCGTTGTGGTTCGCTTCCTGCTCGACAATGGTAACTATCTTCGGCTTCATGGCTTTGATCGAAGAGAGAACCTTGTCGATGCCGCCGGGACGAGCCAGGAGGCGGTGGAGCTCGAAGACCGAGTTGACGGCCACGGCTTCAATCTCCGTGGGTCGGAGATCGAGCATTTGGGGATCAATATCAGCCAAACTGGAGGCAACATAGCCGCGGAACTCAAACTCAACGCCAATGGTATCTGCTAACTGGGCAAGCTTCCAACCCACTTGTTGAAGGGTGTCGGTGTTGTCGGGCTGGGGAGGACCAATTCCGGTTAAGCGGAAAGCAGGCGAACCACCGGGACGCAATGCTAGGGCTTGCATAAGAGCGGGCCACTGCATCCCCTGCTTGAGGCCGAAGTCGATGACATGAACTCGAGAATGGGTAGCAAAAGCTTCGAGAATGGCTTGATTGGCGGTGAAATGAGCGAACTTGAGGTAAGGGCAGGTCTCGTAGAAGTGCATCTCCAGAGTATCGGTGTAGGAAGGGTCAAGCGAATCTGGTGGGTAAATCTTGTAAATCCGGCGAGCCAAGGCCTCGGCGAAATAGGTTGCCACTTTGCGCATAGCACCAGCCTGAGAAGCGGCAAGTAGGCCTATGTGCTTGACAAGAGCATCAGCGAGTTTGAAATTGTCTTGTTGAACAGCTTCAGCACAGGCCAAAAGGGTGTGTACGAGTCTGACCCCCGTCTCCTGGGAATCAATTAAAACGACGGGTCGAGCAGAGTCTGAAGATGCAGTGATTTGGGATGCACAACTGCTGCTGGTGTTGGTGGTGGTGGTATTATTAGAAGCCGTTTTGATTCGCTTCCTGTTGCTGTTATCTAAAACGGCGACGCCAGGAATCGCTCTAAGATCGTACTCTGAATCGTCGTTGAAAGGCCTAGATTGAAAGTTGATGGTAGAGGAGGAAGAAGGGAGGATAGAAGAAGAAGAAGAAGAATCTGGATGAAGGACAACAGCTGCGCTGGGGTTGTTGGCGGAGGAAGAGTGGTTTTGTGGCGGTGGGGGGTTGAGCTCAGAGAGCATGCTCTGAACCCAGCCAGAGAGATCAGAGGGATTGTAATGAATGGTATCAGAAAGTTGAGAAATGCCATCTTCTGGAGCAGTACCCAATACCATCTCCAGCTGTTCAAGCTTTTGAGCAACATCCGCCATGTCTGAGGCCCTAACCTTGTAACCCAGTACTGCCAACAACTCATCCATCCCTCCTCCTACTCCTCCACCTTCTTCCCACAATTTCCCTTTTCCACCCATTGAAGAAGATTCGCTGCCGCCTCCGCCGCCGTAACTTGCTTGGTGATCCCTTTTCATTTTTTCTGGTCAACAATAACCATCCAACTATTTACTTCCTTGCTTATGAAGAATGATAAATGATTTTTGGTGTCTTTGTTTTAGCTTATAGGCACAAATGATAGGAGCTCGGATTGGGGAAGAAGAAGAGAGAGAAGGAGAGTGAATGGAAGAGATAAGAAGCAATGGGGGCCATAATAATAGGGGCTTATAATTTATATATATATATATTTCTTTTTCTTTCTTTTTCTACTGTCTTATAATACTTTTATATTTATTTTTTAAATGGTGTACTGTATACATAATTTTGGATTTAAGGAGATAGATATAGCGTAAGGTACATGCATTACTGTCTGAAAACTCGGTCCGGCAGGCACACTACTTAAAAAGGGAGGAATCTGTGAATAGAATAGAAAATAGAAAGAGCCGTGCCAGCACCGCAATTGCTTGACAGATTTAAGGGTCTATCTACTATCAGTTATCTTTTTCTTTCCTTTTGTTTTTATTTTCATCAAGTTTTTTTTTTTTTTTTTGGTTTCTATAACCTTTTAAAATTATATAAAGTGATCTTGGTTTTAATTATATTTGAAATTTTTACAAATATTCAATACATAGTAAAATAAATATTCAATATTAACTACTTATTATCATCATATTACAAAAATTTATACATAATATAATATGATAATTGCACAACTAATATTCCAAAAGAATCATAAATTATTTATTTGTTATCACTAAAAAAATTTTAATTATTAATAAATATTCTAATGAAAATGAACATCAGTAAATCAAAAGTCAATAGTTTTATTTTTTTTAACTTATAAGCATTAATTGGATTGTTATTATAAAAAGAAAATTTGAGGAATTATTTATTAATGTTATATATAGATATGAGAGTATACATAAAAGTTAAAATCAGTGAATTTATAAATTAATAGTAATTAATAAATTTTGAAAATTAATTAATTAGTTAATGATTATTAATATCTCTAACTATAAAATGGAATTTAATGAACTATGTGCAGTAGTTAACAACATAATTTGCTATTATTTATTTACCTATATATTTACTTCTTATTAACTACAAAGGTAATTTTACTCTTTTTTGGAAAAACAATATATTAAATGTTGAAATTAAAACCAAACCACAACATGGCGCCATCCAAAAAAAATTAAATTTTATTGTTACCGTGTTTTCCTAAAAGAAGATGCCTAAGCGGTAAACTTGTGTACAGCTCATTTATACCAAAGCAATAACATAGTGTTTTTCTAACTTCTAAAAAATGGACAGAAAAGGATAGGGTAAGAGAACATATCATGTGGCCGTACCCTAATATCAATTCAAGGTTTTCTTACAATTCCACTGTTTTGCCTGGCGCGTGTTCTCTCCTTTTTCCGTTGTACTGATATTTTTCAAGAAAAAAGGCAAAAAATAAATCAATGAAATTTAATTTTTGTATAAATTACGTATGAATATTTATACCCTTTTTAATAATTATAACTCTTTATCAAAATTTAACAATACGAATGTTCATGGGAATTAATAATATATATATTAAAGACTATAAAATGCATATCAATACAAAACTGTGATAGTAACTTTTTTTTTAAGTTTTCTATTCAAATTAACCTTTATTACCAAAGATTGATTACGAAGTTTTTTTTAATTAGCAATCTTCTTTCAACTTTTAATAAAAGAAAAAGCAATAATACTCTTATTTACGTGTCCCGATTACAGGAAAAATAGTACTGCCATATCCTCCTCGATCTGGAGCCAAAAGAGGGCCACCGAGGCCGTGCAGTTTTTCCGTTGTTAATGATAAATCGGGTTTTGTTAAGCATGGTGACGATGTAATGAGTGTGATACACGCTCTTAGAGATAGAGTGTGAAGAGGAATCAACTTCCCACATGATCACATGAAGGTGATCCCAGGGTCAACTTTAGGTCGCACATTTCACAAGAGCGAGTAGCCGACACAGCTCGAACTAGAGAAAGCTTAGTGTTGGAGGGAGGACACGTGGCCAATGAATTGGGAACGTGAGCTTCACGAGCCTGACCACTGTGGGTGAGTAGTCTACTATGGTGCTTTTTGAGAAAGGGACCATAGGAGGAGAGAGTGGGGAAGATGGGATCAAAGTCGAGAGATTCAGACGTCAACATCGGTTTTAGGACCATCACTCTCTCTCTCTCTCTCTCTCTCTCTATCTCTAAACACAAACACACACGCACAATGTGGGGCCCATCTACTGCTAATCATAGAAAGCACAACATGGATTGGGTGAAACTTTATTTGCTCTGGAATTTGCCTAATTGTTACTGCCATCAACGGTCTTCAAAGTGTCCTGAGCCAAACACAGCATGGTTACTTACATGAATGTCTATTTGCAGCAAGATAATGGCGAGGTTCTTTCTTTCACCTCGCTAATAATTTCTTTTTTTTTTTTTCCTAACATGGATTTCTTTTACTAACTTAAGAATAGTAAAAATCAAAATAATGAGAAAATAGCTCACTCATGCTTTCACAAAGATTTAAATTAAGTGGTACAATAATAATTATTATTATTATAAAAAAAAAACTTGATGAGACTGAATGTTGCCACATAAAGCCAATCATGTGCTTTCTTTTTCTCTTTCATCATGTAACTTATAGTACAAAGACCATGATGCATGGGTCCTTGCCCCCACCCAACACTTGAACGCTGTCCTCTCCTCTGGCAGGCAGTGCTGTTCCACAAGGGCTTATCCTGTTTTGAGCAGGAATTTCCCACCATAGTTACAGGACATTTATCATTCATCACCATCTTATTACCTATTTTTAGGTTTCTCACTGCAACGCTATCACGAGAGAGGATTCGTATTACTTTGTTTGCCTATTACTGGGAGACATTTGTTTCGATTCCATTTGCTTGTCAACTTGTAACTCTTCGCCGATCTTATCCAACTAGGCACCACTACCTATTGCTACTCTACTTAATTATATATATATAACTTAAATCAACAATTATTAACAAACCATTTTACTTTCGACTATTAAAACAGTTCAATACAATACCCCCATGTTATGCACTTCAATAAGTCTTACAATTAACATGCACTCCTTTCAATGAGAGATAATTAAACATTATACCATCACCTCCCTACCTATTAATTAAACATGATTATATGCAATTGTTCAAGGTTTCATATTGAAAAGAGACTTCAACTGGCATGTATTTCGTGATTATGGGGGAGCTAAAACCATTATTTTAACAAATAGCATAATTCTGCATACACGGTAATTTTTATTTATTTTTTACCTTAATGACAGCAAATAACCTCGTTGATAGTGAATTGGGATATTACCCGAATGATTATCTTCCCAAGGGATTCTTCCAGTTCATTCATGGTCCAAAATAAGTTTATCATATCTCTGATTCATCCCAGGTGAGTACGCTTTTGTTTTAAGTTTCCAATTTTTTCAATTGAAAGATTATGTTATGTCCAAATTTTGTTACATGAGATCTCTTTCATACTAAAAAATTTTGAAAACGCAAGACGGACTCGCAGATGGTTCTTAAATTGAATCGAAAGAAAAAACAAATTGTAAGAGATCAATGACCAACTGGATGAATTTATGTTAATGCGTAATATAAAACGATTTAGATAAATATTTTTGCACGAAACACCCAATAAATTTCTTGTTAATGAAAGTTTTTCCAACCAAGTAGTTTACATATTAACTGATAAATAAATAATATCTATCTTTTGAGCGAATATATGCTGCAAAATTTTTGATAGTCGTAAAGCTATCCTCGGAAACTCCCAATTTGATCCGTTTTGTGCAAATTTGTTATTTAATGACACTCTAAACAGAGCTCTTTCTCTATCCCATTAAAATTGAGGAGCACAAAAAACCGAAATATATAAAGTAATAATGAACATCCAGCACTTGTCCACCTCAATCCAAACCATGAGCACATGGTCCTTGAATGGACATGCCATTTCCCTATAATTTTACATTTGGCATTTGGATCTTAGATGCCAAGTAAATGAGAATTCCTCGTTCAAATAGAAGTCAATAAGATTCTTTCTTCCCAGATTAACATCACAGCAGAGGGATGCCATGTTGTCCCATTATGTTAACCCCACACAAAATTATTAATTATGTAGGTTAATATAATAAATTAACATTTAGTAAACCTAACGTCAATAATTAATGAGGACGTCTTGGATGATTGTTCCTTAAGTATTCAGGCCGGCAATCTGTATTACCGAACAAAACAAATACCAACAATTGATTAATGTTTTAATATCCTATCTATATCTACATCTCCATTTAACGAGTCTTGGCTTGTTTGTATGGTTATTGATAGAAACTTTAAAAGGATAGGAGAAGACTTATATAATAATCTTACTACAATTATTAGCGGGGGTGACCGAGTTAATTAGCCAATTGTACGTGCATGCTATTCTTTACATAACTCAGCCAACAAAAATATTAGATTAAGTGGTCAATAGATCCATCAACATATCATCCTTTTTGTTTAATACTTCCATCATTTGAATTAAAGAAACAATAGTTTTGCTCCACTCAAAGCGATTAAGATGCAGCGTTCGTCTCTGGTATAAAACAGTGAGCGAGGGAATACTGCTCACGATATTAACCCACTAAGCAATCAAGGATATAGGCAGAAAGAGATGAAGAAGATGTTCTTGACGAGGGATAGTAACAGTCAGTGACCTGTTGAAAAGGGAAATATATTATTCTGGTTCGTTGGCGATAAAGAGACACAGTGGAAATGAAATGGTGTATACATATATGTATGTTCTTATTGTACATGTGTTTGGTGTTGAGTGACATCTTATATTTAATTGTGCTTACACATTTATAGCCCAGCATTTGAACCAATAACCCATTCTATTTCTTTGCATTTATCCTTTTATCCACTCATCCATTCCCTTCAACACAACATATAACAGTGCAAGGTTTTGAACTTCCTCGTCAAAATAAATTTATAAAAAATTTCTCAACTATGCTTTGTAATATAGGCTGATTTATAACTCAATGGTAGGTAGTGGGTACCTTTTCCTTATACCAACAACAGAGTATACCCAACAAATAAAACATCTTATGGGACTTCATCTTCAATCATTCAGACTAGTTCAAGGTACTTTTTTTATGTGGTTAGACATACCAACGTGACTTGCGGTTCGCCAAGAAATTTTATCTAAAACATATGGGTTGGAAATTAAAAACAAAAAACATACACACGTACACACACCTGGGGTACGGAGATTTTAGAAATATTTGATATGGGTGGTGTCATTACATATATGTCCAATTTTGAATTGCATTCAAAGAATATTATTATGTTATGATTTAAATTTTCTGTTACTTTGAATTGTCAAATTTCCTAAAATATTAAATCGTAGTCTGCAGCAATTGAAATACTTTAAAAACACTAAATGAGTGTACAAAATTGGGTAGTAACTCCCATAGAAGACGTGTTTAAGTTTTATATTATCTTATTCATATTATCACTCTGTATTTATTCTTATTATGTTTCTTTGAGTGAGACTGATATATTAGATTTCTAGAATGGTAAGATAAATAAACTTTATTTTGCCATATTAAGATTTTATATAATGTATGATTTGATACATTAAATGTTAAAAAATAGTTTATCCCTGTTTTGGGCATTAATCATGAATAAAAATAAAAACAAACATGTTTATTTCGTTGATCATTTGAGATGTTTTATCTTAATATCCTTTAAGTTTAAATTTCAAATCTTTATCGTGATGTATTGATGATACTTGGACTATTTTGATATTGGATATGACATTTGAGTATTTTAACAGTTTTGATTTTTTTTTTTTTTTAAAAAGAAGGGAACTTGAATAGTTTTCGTGGACATACTGCAATGCACATGCTGACTTAAGGGCAAGTAACAATTTTTCTACTGGAGTATCGTTTTTAAAGACGTGTACGATTAGAAGTATTATATCGTGAGTCAACCCAAACCTGATGGGGTTGGCATTTCTAAGTATGCTTCATTATCTAATCTTTTCCTCTGTCGAATGTTTTCTTATGGGTGAATTAGAATTGCATGATAGTGCCACTAAGTAAGTAAATCTGATTTCATTATGACCACCCCATTTGCCTTTCTCATGACCATTATAAATTTAGAAGTGATATTAATTACTGCTCACCTTGTACGATCTTAATTGTTCCGTTCCGTCATTATCACCACAGTAAGAAGTTTTTATTTCATAACTGTGCAAAAACGCTAGCTCCCAATTACTGGTTGTTCCAAACATTTTATGATTAATAAAAATTTAAAATAAAAATGATATATAGCATATTTATACATGGTGGAAGAGTAGATCCGTTGGTGTAGGTCTGACTGAGTGGGGCGCTGCCGCTGAGTTGTGGTCATACCATGGTGGAGAAATAGGCCCCCTCTGTTTTTCAATTATCATTATCAAGCAGTGGCCGGTGGAGATGACAAAAATGGTGTCAAATCAAACATCCCCCTTTCTCGCTATCTCTCAACGTCCCCACAGAGCAGAGATGAAAAGAAAAATAATTTGACATCACTTTGTCATGCATGCTTTTGGGTTACTACTGTGTTCTGTTCACGGGTGAAACGAAAAAGATTAAAAAAAAAGAAAAGAAAAGAAGATGACACATGGTAGAAAAGTGTTATGATCTTGGGCTAGACCCCATCCCACCCCACAATCCAAAACATCAACACGATGGAGCATACCTGTGTTATTGTGGTGTGTGCACCAAAAAATTATGGGAATTTATGACCATCATACGGGGTATATTACTGCTATGGAGTCGTGGGGACTACAAAAGGCTGGAGGTGAGGTGGGAGAGGTAGCTGCTTGTACGTTGAATTCAATATCCGCCAACACTTTTGGATCGCAACACAACACATCTTATGTATTTATAATATACGTTGTATACATATATAAAGCAGATCTGTGGGTGTGGGTTCCTCTTTAACATGATAGCAGGCAAATTTAGGGAATCCTATGCTGCTGTTCTTTTTATTTCGTTTTATTTCCTTTTTTCATCTGGAAGTTGTTAAGCAAGGAAGCCTCAGCTTTTAGCATTGCATAAATCAAGTTTAGATTTTTTATTAAAAAAAAAGGAGAAAATTAGATGTCTATTTACTTATGTCCATTCATAATTACCCATTTATAAAATAAGGGAGTTTTAATTAAAACATCTAAAGATAGTAATATATGACTAAAAGTAGATTCTAGTTCTAGGCTATCATACTTATTGATTGTCATACGTCATTTTCTTCAAACATTTAATACTTTTTTTTTTCAGCTATTCGCATATATGTATGTATATATTTGGTCCCTACTAAAATTTGAATCCTCTTAGGAGGTCTTTGACACGTGCTCACTATGAGCCATACTATTGTCATACAATCAAACTCTTTCTTAAATCAGGTTGTTTAGAAAAGTTTATATTTGTTGTTTTAGTTTTTAATACAGAAATAAAAAAGATAATATATTAATAAAATATAAAAATTGAGGATAAAATATAAAATTTAATATAAATATATTAAAAATACAACTAAAAATTATAATTCACAGCAATACTAAACGACCTCTAAAAATATTGTGAAAATTTCAAGTACATATGAATTCTAATAAAATTTGATAAATAAGATATGAAGACTTTTGATTTTATCCCGAATTTAATATAATAATTTTGAATACTTAATCTACAGATTATGCCTATTTTGGAGGATGTGTTTGTATTAACTACTGTTTATTTCTTACTTATCATTATTTGATTCCTACTTCTATAGCACTGGGTTTTTATACTGTGTGCGAGAGTGAAAAGAACGAGCACAAAAGTGTGAGGTTTACAAGTGACTGAGTCAAGTTACGGCCTCCTGGTCGAGCGTGAACTCTATTTATCCAGACTCGCTTGACTCGTTAACAGTTTACAAATTGACCTTGAATCGAATTTACTTCACACCCAAGGACAAGCTTAACTTTACTGGCTCTATTTAAAAAATTGAAAAAAAATAGTATAAAAATATAAAAAATATATTATTATAATATAAAAATTAATAAAAAATTATAAAAATTATAATTAGTAACAATACTAAAAATTCCTTCAATTCACAAATGTAGAGCTTCCGTAGCGTCTAATTGCACTAGGTAGTTTCCTAAAAAATGAGAATTCGTAGGTCACCTGCATAAAACATGCTTTTGAGGTTGGTCCATCAAATAGATAGGATGGTCAGAATATTAGTACCACCACAATACAAGATATCTGCATTTCTCTTTTCCAGTGGTGATGCACTCTAATATCACCACCATTGTCATTTGCTTATCGCGTTGCTATCTCCCACACTGCAAGTTGTCGTCCTTTTATGCTTTTCTTTTATTTGTATTTTGTTTTCTACAATTTACCGTTAATAACTCTTGCCAATTCATCAGAGCCGAACTATTGTCTCTGCTTGACCTCACCACTTGGCTTTTTTTGCTTTTTTTCCTTTAAATGGCTGTAAGTGGACCGATGATGCCAGCTACAATTAAAGCATCAACGTTGCATCAAGACTACTGTCTTGTCCACGTATGTACGGTTTTTTTTTCATTTTATTGTATTATTATTAGTTTATTTTTTAGGACCAATTAAATATAAAATTGTAACATAAATAATTAAAGATATTATTTATATTATATATTTGTTTATTATATTATTTTTAATCGCTGTTCTATTAAAATAAGATGTCAATAAAAAGAAAAATATTAATATGTATTATATTTTTCCTTCGTAAAAGAAAGAGTTTGTCTAAAAAAACTAAAATATAAAAATACTTAAATTTACATGTGAGTGCTTGTTAAAAAATATAAAAGAATTTCATAACATGTGTATAGAAATTATCATTATAATGATTATATAAGTGATCATTTGATTCATCATTTTAAAAACATCTCACTTGAAGACTATTATATTTTAATACTATTTATAACTTATTCGAGTCAAAGGATAACTCAATTTAGTAATTATTATATATAACATAAACTATATGAAGGTAATTGAATGATTAATATATAATTCATTATCTTAAAGTGATTAGGAAGAATTTTATATTATTTTTTATTAGTATTAATTTGAAAATATTTAGTTAAGATCGAATGAGACATTGAAAATAGTTTTTAAATATCTTTAAAAGAATCTAGTAATAGTAGTAGAGAACTAATGAGAACGAGTTTTTAAATAGGGTAGACATTAATTAAATACTAAATATTTAACTATAACATTATATGATAAAAGAATTAAAATATGAAAAAAAAAATCCTCAAAGCTACTTTAATATGTCTAATAATGAAGTAATTACGATGTATTGTCATATATCAATTTTAATTTATGTAAAATTTTTAATTAAAGAATTAAAGGTAAATTGAAGGAATATAATTTAAGCATAACAAATCCATTAATGCCCAATATTTTGAGTTTTTTCACTTAAGTTTCTAACCTTTAAAATTTTTTAATTTAGTAATTAAAATTTTAAAACTCATGTAACTTAAGTTAAAAGGTAAACTCCGTTAATTTTTTACTAACATAACTAACAAAACCTATCATGTGGATATTTACATAGCAAAATGCATATATATGGATGTCAACATGCACAAATCAATGTAGCAACCCAAAAACACCCCTCTAACCTGACCTAATCCTACCTAACTTGTTCAATCTGACCCAATTTTCATAACTTATGCAATCTAATTCCAAATAACCCTAACAAAGTTGAGGCGTAAAAAATTAGTTGTGGACAAATGTAAGTTTGTGCAAGAGTAGCTCTTGCTTAATGGATCGAATTTCCGAGTCTTTAAGTACTCATGGAAAGTGGGTTAATTTCACGTGGAAAATCGAGGAGACATGGTAGAGCAGATCTTGATTTTACAACTGAGACAAATTTTGGTGAAGAGGGAACACTTCTATGTGATCTCTTATAAAAGCTTTATACCATTAAGGTTTTAACCGTCTGTAGTATATTTTTTTTAGGTTCAACATTTTCCTATTCTTTTAATGCTACACGCATCTAAATTATAATGCAATAATGTTATAGCTTCTGACAAGAAATAGCTTTCATTACAATAACTTTGCCCCCTCATTAATATTAAACCCTGCTAATATTTATTTTAAGAGTTTGTTATCTTAGTTTTCAAGTTTTTATAGTATCATAAACCTTTTCCTAACGTGAACATTTTATTTATCTTGGTTTTTTTAATATAGATACCATGAACACATTCTTTTTTATTTAATTAAATTAAACCAACTCTAACTTAGTTGTGATTTAGTAGTTGCTAGCAGCAGATTCCTAATGAAGAAGAACATTTTAGACTATAGTCTCCACTGAATGTTAGTCATCTTAACCTAAAACGCACATTACATCCTTATGAGTATTGGGGTATTAAGTTCATGTACAAAAGTTGCCCTTTGCTAGAGAAACTTACATTACACATAGGCTCTGCAAACATTTTTTATGCTAGTATTCTATGAGACATCCTTACATGGCCACATTCATAAATGGATTTGAAATTGCCCTTCTAAAACCATGTTCATCACTTTCTCTATTAATCTTAGGATTATGATGTAACACCTCCTATACGGAACCTACAACCATTAACACATAAGACAATCAATTTCCTATACATATATTCATGACATGCATTTCGGTTCAATACTATATATATACACATTATAAAACTCCCTGATGCTTAATATTGTCATTTAACAGTAGTAAAACATTTTGTTTATTTTTTATTTACATAGTAATCTAGAAGAAAACATACAATTTCCTTTAATCATTACATATAAATCATATGTAATTTAAAACGAATTCTAAAAGTATTTTTTCTTCTAACTGTTGGCCTTGGTCATTGTAGATGTTATCTGTACCTCACACCTATGATTTGAACCTACATGGATTAAAACTCGTGCTAATCTTGAAAGCTTAGTGGGGAAACACTTAGTTTGGATGACCATTCATAACAGTCATCTGCTAAGCACATACATTTGTGAGCATCGCACAAATATAAATAAGGATGGTATAATTAATTAAATAACTAATTTAAGCATGCTTCAATATATATTTTTTGTATATTATAAATTCGCCTTTAAAATTCGAACATTGATATTTAACATTCAATTATACAAATTATCAATAAAAATGCAAATGCCCTTTCATATATTGATTATTTATATTGTCATAATGTATTTTATTTGTATCTCTTTACTTTATTTTCTATGTTAGACTTGTATATTTTCTGTGGGTGTGGATAACGAGTGTTGTGAATATCCGAAGATATTAAACTGTAGATACCAGAAGGTATCAAACTATAAATACTCAACGGTATCAAACTATGGATAGTCGAAGGTATTAAACTATGGACACCGGTAGTGTCAAACTATAACAGCTACACTATAACCCTATAGACATGCTTATCTATCCATAACCAAGACAATAGAGCAGGCACCATAATATTTTTTTTAACCATTTGCAATTTTCATAATTCATATATCAACAAATCATATGAAATATATTTCATATAATAAAATATATATATGTATCCATACATAGGAGTCATAACTTACCACCATTAAGAGGGTGTCAAAGTCACACTTTTATAATCATACTATATATATATATATATAAGCAATAAATATGGATATCAATCATTTATGTATCAGTAGGTTTTCTTTAGAATGCATTATACTCAATCTTAAATCCCATTGTTCAGTCACTCAATTCACACATGATCAGTCTTATTGCATTTATTTGGAAGTGTTTGAAAGATCTCACACACATTTAAAAAGATTAGGATAAGAGTCAGTAAAAAAAATTGAAAACAAAAACAATGCCACGGTCGTGGCAGACACTCTTTTCATCATACCACTACTTGTTCCTTAATATGCATATAGAAAAAGTCAGAATTGAGTTTTGAGGTCTTCTAGAAAATTTTCCTCTCTATATGTAGTTTTTATAATACCAATAATCAGACCATTTAGACTTCTAAATCATGAAATATAAGTAAAATATCACAAGCTGCTTCAAAACAGAGGTAGCATTAAGTCACCTTGTTCGACCTTAATTTCTAAGGTCATAAATCTATAATTAAATCAAAGTCTCTTATAGAGATATTTATCTCTATGTATTAGGTTTTATATGCAACTAAAATTACACAATATAAGGGTCTTTAGGTTTAGTTATAACTCAAA
>JAOXYD010000002.1:12531680-12557303 GCA_028565735.1 Pinacopodium congolense
TTAACATTTGCACTAACATTCCATATTAGGTTGAATATTGGTTTAGTGATTGCATTTAGTTTTCCAATTGAATTAAGATAATAGTTTTGAGTTTGCGAAAAAGGTTAAAAAGTTTTAATACCCAATTCACCCCCCCTCTTGAGTGCCATAGGACTTACACTATTAAAACATGTTGATTTTATATCAAATTGATAGACATGTCGTTTGTTTTAAGCTACTAAGGTTAAAATAATGCATATAGTATCAAACCTTGTAATTGGTGCAAATGTCTTGTCAAAACTGACAACCTCTTGTTACATATTTCCTCAAGAAACCAACCTAGTTTTGTATTTATGGACTAACCCATCTGAACTGAGTTTATCTTGTAAATCCACTTTAAACTAATGATTTTTGCTCCATTAGGAAGAGTGGACAACTCCCATGTCTTGTTTTTCTCTAGGGCCTTCATTTCTTCATCTACTGGAACATGCCACTCATTGAATTTCACAACTTCTTTATAGGAATTTGGATATTAAACTTGTGCAATTTGACATCTCCCTATGGTTGCCTAAATGTCTACTAAGCTTCTCTATTTTCGTGGTGGAGTTTCTGAAGAGGAAGGAGAAATAGAAAATGTTAGACTTAATGAATTAAATGGATTGGTTGGGTTGGAATGTAGGAAGGAGGGACTAGAGTCACAATTTACCAATGAATTTTCTCCCTGAGTGGTATCTTTTAAGAGATAACTTAGACAAGGTTGTTCTCATTTCATGTCCAACAATTTTTCTCATTAAACACAACATCATGACTAATTAGTAACTTCTTGGTAAGAGGATTATAAAATTGATAGCCTTTAGTTTCAATTCTGTATCCAATAAAAATGCACTTCAAGTTAGTTTTATCAAGCTTTATTCTTTTTTGAGAAGGAATGTGTACATAGGTTATAAAACCCAAAACCTTAAAATGAGTTACCTTAGGCTTCCACCCATACCAAGCTTCAAAAGAAGTTTGGTGAGGTAGTGTTGTTTTAGGATTCTTATTGATAATATAAGCTGCTATATATATTGCTTTTGCCTAAAAAATTTTTGGCAAATCCTTCGCTTTAAGCATGTTCTTTCCCATCTCTATAAGACTTCTATTATTTCACTTCATAACTCCATTTTGTTGTGGAGAATATTTAGCTGTCAATTATCTTTAAATGCTAGACTTTATAAAAAAATTTATTAAATTCTTCTGAAATAAATAAGCCTCCTCGATCTGTCCGTAAAACTTTCATAGGCTACCTACTTTACTTTTTAACAAATGACTTGAAGTTTTTAAAGATTGACAATGCATATGACTTTTTCTTAGCAAAATATACCTAAGTCATTCGACTAAAATCATCAATAAAGATAATAAAGTACTATTGCCATTTGGAAAAGGAGTGCACATTGGCTTGCACACATCTACATGTATCAACTCAATGAATGCTCTTGCTCTCCTTGAATTTCCTTTAGGAAAAGAATCCTGTATTGTTTTCCTGCTAGATAACTTTCACAAACATCATCAACATTCTTTATCAAAGGTAAACCATTCGCCAAATTTTTTTCATACAACATTTCCAACTAGCTAAAACTTAAATGGCCATATTTAGGATGTCAAAGCCAATTTTCATCATGTAAAGTCACCCTCAATGCAAATTTGACGCAATCTTTTTTGGTCAAAAGAAATAATTTATTTTTAGTCTGGGCACTTCAAATAATAGATGCTACTTAGATTTGTCTTTGTAGATGTAATATGTTGATTCTTCAAAGATAAGTGCAAATCCTTTAAAAGGAATTGTCACACGTTTAATAAAGTTGAATCTAGTTCATGTGGATAGAGTACATTTTCCACGCAATCTAAAATTCATGCATATATTTGAATGGTACTTTTTTCCTTGAGCTTTCTATACTATCTTATAACTTATTGTTACTCGGTTATTTACCGACTTATCCATGTTAGTAAAGAAACCAAGCTGACCTGTCATATGAGCACTACATCCACTATTTATATACCACACATATAAAATGCATTCTTTAGCAAAGTAACATGCAAGAACTAAACTTTTAATTTCACTTGATTCCTTTTCTGTTACGAATTTGGATTATTGTTGATTAAGGTGATAATATATGTCTATATGGTCATACCTTTTGCAATAATAACATTGCTTTAGATTCTGATTTTGACCTTTTTCAAGCTTTTTTGAATGCTAATTATTACCATTAGTTCATTCTCTTATGCCTCCTTGTCCACCTCGAAAGGATCTTCTACCACGACCTTAACTAGATGCACTTTTATGACTTCATTCACCAAAATTGTCTTTCTCTTTTTGTTGGGGCAGTTGTAATTTGCATTGAAAAGCACTTTCAAGTGAGTTGTTGTCATATCTACTCATCCTATCTTCATGAGAATAGAGACATCCAAGCAATTCATTAGTTGTTAGCTTGTTTAAATCTTTTAACTCCTTTATTATAACTACAACACGATCATTAACCTCCTAAGAATTTTCTCAACTATGTTTGATAAACTAAATTCTCTCTAGACCTCCTTATTTGATTAATAATCTCCATCATTTTTTGTATTAGTGCTTTAAGGTATCATTACCATTCATAAACAAACTCTCAATTTTGTGTTGAAGAGTTTAAAGTTTGACAATGAGTACTTAACGTTACCTTGATACCCTTTTTGCAGAGCATCCCAAGCTTCCATTGACTTTGTGGATATTGCCATATGAGGGAAGATTGATTCATCCATTGCTTATTGAATGAAGAACATGGCTTTAACATCTTTCTTACGATTATGTCGATCTACTCTAGCTTTATTTTAGCCTTTATCTACCAAATCCTATAAATCCTAAGACATAAATAATGTCTTCATCTTCATACTTCAGATTTCATACCCATTGCCTTGGAAGTGTGGCACCATTGCAATAAAGGATTGACACTATCATTGATGTTAGTAATCTACACCATTTTTGACAACAAAATATGAATGATGTTGATAGAGAAAGAAGGTATAAAGCCTTACTCTAATACCAAATGATAAAAAGATAGCAGCCATATACTTTTGTTCGAAAATAAGTAGATAAGAAATAAATAGTATAACTCAAAGAGATATTTTAACAAATATATGGAAGGCAAAGAAACTGAAACTAAACTCATATTTCTTTTATTCATCAAATGCCTTTTTTATACATGCAAAATAAAGCACGAATTCCTCAAGGATAGGCAATAAATCCAAGATTACAACAACAAATTCAAAAATTACTATCTAAAAAATAGGAACAAATATTTGACTATAACTTTTTTAACAACAGCTTATTCAAACTTTGAAAGAAGATAACTTACTAATTTCTACATTAATATTTAACAAATATAAGCTTTCTTGCATATTAGACCATAAATCACCATTAATAAATAGTGCTGAAGATGATGCCTTTCTCTTGTATAGTTCGTTGTTTGTTTTTTATTTTTATTTTTATAGTGAAAACAACTTCAATGAAGAGATTATGCAATGCCTTCAAAAGTACTTGCCATAAGTTTCTCAAATTTCAATATAAATTTTGTTAAATTTGATTATGTGAGACGACAAATTGAGAGAAGGTAAGAAATTATTGAATCAGTGAGAGATTTTAAATTTTGGTCAATGTAAGTTTGAAAATTTGGGAATTATGGTTAATTGAATTTGATTTAGATAATTTAGAGAAACTTAGTTAGGTTTGTCAGGTCGGGTTAAGTTAGGTTAGGCAACTTTTGAGATTGTTGGTTGGTTTGTACATGTGGACATTTACGTTTGCGTATTTTGCCATGTAGACGTCCATATATTAGATTTTGTTAATGACCTTTATAGAAAATTAATGAAATCTACTTTTTAACTTCAATTACATGAGTTTTAAAAATTTAATCACTAACTTAAAAACTTTTAAAAATTGGATATTGAAGTGAAAAATTTTCAAACCTAATATTTCACACTTAAATAGCAGATGAAGAGAGAGAAATGGTAACTTGATCAAGTTAAATTTGAATGTATAGTTTAAAAAACTTTAAAGACAAATATTTAATATTTAATAAATAAGGAATTATTTTAGATATTTAATCGTATTGGGTCTAATTGATCTTTAATTATAATCTTAACAAAACTTTAATTGAAATTAAAATTTTATATCAATTAAAATACTTAAAAGAATAAACCTTATTATAAGTAGGTATAGATTCTATAGGAGTTAGCACTTTGATTCACCCTTTTAATATGAGTTGTAAAGTTATCTCAACTAATTTGTGTGAATACTATTACATACTGAATGCTTGTGTGACTTTTTTTTTTAATTTTCACGTAACCTGTAAATTTGAGAGGAACTATAGAAAGAAAATTAAACTTCATAATAAAACATAATTTAAAATTCATATATTAATAAATTTATAATTTAATCATGATATATCTTAACTTTTGATAAATTATTATTCTTTATTTTTATTTTTTCAGTAATGAAATCATGTCCTGATTTCTTCACAATTACAAGACACATATCTCTTTTAGATGGAATGAAAATTATTTATTATTACAATCTTTTGCATTATTTGTTATTATACAAAATTAAATATTTTAATTTAATAAAATTGGCATATATCCTATCAATTTGTATTGAATGCACATGATCTCATTAACAAATTAGAAAAAAAAATGCGTAACTAAAGAAGGGAATATGAAAATTGGAGAAATCTTAAGAATATAAATTTTCATGGAGACCTTCCAAACAAAATAGATATGATTTAATCATATGATTATAGACATAAGAGTCAATATTTACTTAAATGTTCAAAATAAAATAAAAAAATTGAATTGGGATTTTATTAAAAATGACTTATTTAAGAATAAGTTTCTGAATATAAACTAAAATCTTTAAGTAAAAAACGTGGCATGTTTAAAATATAGTTATTTAAAAATTTTCATACTTATTTATTTGATTAATTTATAATTATTTAAATATAATTTTTTATTCATAAATATTATTGTAATGTAGCTTCCCATTATTTATATACAATTTTTAATTATAAGTATTGTTTTAGTGTAAGTTTCAGTTATTTAAATGTAATTTTCAATCACCTATGTAATTTTCAACATAGGGTAATTTTCAATTAATCAAGTGCAACTTTGAACAGCAAGCGATGTATTAATATAACTTCTAGTCATCTAGATAATACTCTTTTGATTTATCTACATTCCAGGAAATTCATACGCTCTATGGACATAGAAAAAAGTGGAGTCTTGGTCAGAGTAAGCTGCCCTATTTGATTACCAGGCATAATTAGGAGACGCTCACTTGAAACTAGAGCGACGAACTCCTTTTATTTTTCGTTCCCACTCTTCATTTCTTATATATAATTTTTCAGGAAGTTTTGGCTATATAAATAAAACTTTTCAGATTGAACATTTGATTAATATAAATTGTCATGTCAACCAATGAGGAAAGGAGGAAGAAAGCAAAAGAGATAGATTAGAGGTGTTAGGACTTCGTGAATCTTTTTAGGTAAAAGACCCATATAAACCCCAACATTTACCCATAAATTTGGGTAAGACCCAAACATTTTGGAAGGTTTGGGTTAAACTTAAATATTTCCAAAATGTTTAAAAATAACCTCGACTTTTGACAAACGTTAAAAATAGACCATTATACAGTAACATCATTAGCTTTAACTCTTTTTTCTTAAAATATTTTTTTTTCAAAATTTTAACTCACATAAGACCCCCTCCCTAGATTGAGAATGGTGAATTTTGGTCAAGGCTCACCTTCTTCCCTTCTCTCCATCAACTTAACAATAGCAAGAGCATACTCCTCCAACCCATAAACAACGAAAAGCATTTGCATGATTAAATGCAAGAAATAACCAATGTTTTTCCTCTTAGAAACTTGTTAACTCTAACTTTTACAAGGAACAATTTTTAGAAGCTAAAAGTTTCCAAAAAATGGAAACGATTACTACAAATTGCAAGGACAAATCAATTTAATCTCAGCATGAATTAATCAAAATCAAAATGAAGAAAGTAAACATTAAAACTCCTATTGTCCTAAAGTAGTTGCTAGTCTTCGCTACATTAGACTTGGGCTTAACACCTTTCTTGGCGTTGACTAAAGTATCTTGATCGTTGACTAGCACATACTATAAACCATAATCTTTTTTGTTTAAAGCATCAACCATAATCTTATGCCTCTTATTTTTCCAGAATATAATCTTGTACCTCACCAGTAGCCATATCCACTCGAAGGTTGCCAACCTATTAATCGAAACCAAATGGGAAACGGCTTCTCGATTAAGTCCCATAGTCTCAATTGCACCACTCTTAGTAGCTTTCTTCTTGTGGCCTTATCAAAAGCCTGATATAGTGTAGTTTGCCATGCAATGAGTTTTATTAGGACTATTGAAAAAGGTTACATTGACACCGATCAAGAAATGTCAAAAATGGTGGACATTTCTTTGCTTTCCAATTAACAAACTAATGGTAGAGGAGTTGTAAAAGGAAGGATAAGCTACAATAAAGAGAAGGGAAGAAGCTTAACCTAACCAAAACTCATCATTTTTTGTCTTCGAAAGGGGGCCTTATATGGGCGTCGTTGCGCTTAGCTGGCAGGAGAGGTTCACAATTAAAATTTTGAAACAAAAGGGTTAAAGATAACAGTGATGCAGTATTTAGGTATATTTTTAATGTTTGTCAAATATCATAGTTATTTTTAAACATTTTGAAAATATTGAGATTTAACTTAAATATTCTAAAATATTAGAATTTGATCCAAATTTATAAGTAAACGTTGAGGTTTAAACAAGTCTTTTATTATCTTTTTATAGATTGTTCAAATTTTTGTATAGACCATTCAGACTGTGTTTTAGAGACTATACCCTAAGGGTCTGTTTGAAAAGGTTTTTGATTTTGGATTTGGTTTTCGAATTTTCTAAATACAAACATCAATAAAGAACATCACAGAAATCGAAAAAAAATATTCTAATATAACATAGAAATCAAAATAGACAACATAAAAATCTATAAAAATACACAAAACTCAATACAAAAATATAACATCCACAACCAAAAACCACAATTAAAAACTCAATTAAACGGTCCCTTAGTTTTTCTGATATATACATATATATAATAAAAATGGTTTAGTATACTGTAAAATACTTAAAATATGATTAAGTGAATTAATAAAATACATAAAATATGATTAAGTGAATTAATATCATTCGTAATCAGTAGTATACTGTAAAATACATAAAATATGATTAAGTGAATTAATATCATTCGTAATGAGTAGTATATTGTCCGGGGCTCTGGAAACCTCATTCTATGTTGTCCTTCCTAAGCAAAATCTCCCCAAGAAAGGAACTAGCGATCCACGTGTCGGACATAATCTTAATTCATCCTCAGCCCGACGCTGAGGTCTCTGGAATCGTTTGTTTCTGAGAGAGTCAAAACAGAAAGGCCATAAATGTCGACGGCGAGAGTCCATCAAACTGCGGCCGTGGTGTCTGCACTGTCGTCAAGCATCAAGCCTCGCCGCTCCCTCCTTCGGAACCGCTCTGTTTTATCTACACACCGTGCCTTTAACCGAAACTTCTCTCTTTCAGTTGTCGCTACCGTCTACTACCCTTTCGAAGTCTGCGTCAAAGCCTCTACAACCGTTCCCAATAAACTCGGTGACTGTAAGAAAACCTCCCTTCTTCTTTTCTCCTGAGCATATTTACTGTAGTAGCTAGTTTACATTTTCCCGTTTTGTCTCTTTTTACAAATTTCATAACCTGCGTTACTGGTACATGAATTATTCGAGTGGTTTATTTTTCTTCTTTATCTGAAGAATTGTGTTATTTGGAGTGACATTAGCTGTAGTTGTGGCTTCTTGATATGCTACTTCTGCTCAGTGTTAGTTCATAATGCATAACTTGTTTCTTTGGTATGGCCACTACCGCAATGCGATTTATATGCATACATAATTTCTCATTAATCACTCTGCAAACCCTGAGCGATTACAGAAATGGGTCCTTTGAAAACTTGCGTTTGTTTGACTGAGCGTGTGCGAGAAAAGAGAGAATTATGCAATCATGTGTAATGAAATGGTTGTTACTATCACATATAATTTTTCGGCCTTCCTACTTGGAGAATCATATTTTTGGTCATTAAACTTTAAAAAATCTTTCAATTAAGTCCTATAATTTAAAAAATTTCTATTTGAGTCCTATGCCTCTATATTTCAATTCAATTTACTTTTTCCATCAAGTCTCCATTAATGGAAATTTGATGTGGTAAGAAAAATAAGATATCCAGACAACTTAAAAAGATATATGGATAATTTTCAAGATTATATTGTTTAATTTATCACATTTATACACATTTAACAATAAAGTTACAGCAATTCACATTAGATGTAAAAGTATAAGTGAAACGGTGTAGCGTTACTGTTAAACAGTATATATGTGGTAAATGAAACGATGTAGTTTTTGAAAACTACCTACATATCTTTTTAAGGTGTCTGGATATCTTGTTTTCTTGTCACATTAGATTTCCGTTAATGTAAACTGATGGAAAGACTAAATTGAATTGAAACATAGAGGTATAGAACTAAAATAGAAAATTTTGAATTTATAAGACTTGATTAGGGAATTTCTTGAAGTTAGAGGACAAAAAGTATGATTGTCCCAACTTCCTACTGTTTATAAGCTTTGAGAATTATTTTTAGAAGGAAAATGGGTGCAATACTTGGAGGTACAAAAGTTCAAAAATATAAATAAAAATTATATACGTGACTTCTTGTATGATTTTTGGATGTGTAGTCTAAAATTGATGATTTGGTTCGTGTGGGATTAACAGTCTTTGTGTTTGATGCTAGGCCCCTTTTGTCAAAGGGTATTGTTAACTCTAGAGGAGAAGCATCTTCAATATGACATGAAGTTGATAGATTTGTCTAATAAGCCAGAATGGTGATTTCTTGTGGCCTTCTCTCTCTCTTTGTTTTTGAAATGTTACCCCTCCTTATAAATACCTCAAGGTTGCTACTCGAGTACAAATACTGAAACTGTATTGGAAGTATAACATAATAATCTCTATGATCAATTGTTTTTGTGGCACGCTATATATATATATATATATTTTGGTGGTTCTCTGGTCAATAGGTTCTTGAAGATAAGCCCTGAAGGTAAAGTTCCTGTGGCAAAAATTGAGGAGAAATGGGTTGCAGATTCCGATGTTATAACAATGTCAATAGAAGAAAAATTCCCAGATCCACCATTGGCAACCCCACCTGAGAAGTCTTCGGTGTATGCTTTTATTCAATTATAAGTGTTTTGTGATTTTTTTCTTATTTACTGCCTCATATATGTTTTGGTCCTACGTAAATCCTTTCAACGTTTAATGCCAAACATGATTGAACATAAGCAATTTTGTTTAGCCACAATTGTGTTAATCTAGGGTTTTTGTCATGTTAAAAATTTGTTAAAGGTGCTTTGACGTGATTGTAAGTTATGCATGTTAAGAATTAATGTTCAATGTTTGTTTGCAAGTGTTCTTTACGCTGCTTTTAGGTTTCTTAGGGAATGATCATAACTGCCAGACATCTTGTTCACTCAGGAGCTTGATCATGGTTCTCAATTTCACAAAAGAAGGCTTATAATTTGACTTTTGATTGTGATAAGCTTCTAGTTGTTAAAGACTGCCATAGTTAGTGAATTTTGGCCACAATTATATGGGCATCTTTAACTTATCATAATCAGGAAATCAAAATTTCATGCTAATTGTCAAGATTTCTTGATGCAGTGGCTCAAAAATCTTCTCCTCATTCATTGGTTTTCTCAAGAGCAAAGATCCTGGTGACGGAACAGAGCAGGCTTTGCTCAATGAGTTAAAGTCTTTCAATGATTACCTCAAGGAGAATGTGAGTGTTTCTTGTACAAGTCTTCTTGTGGTTGTTAGTTCTTCATATTAGGGAGTAACTGTATGCACTTAATACACTATATTATTGCCTTGAAGTTACTTCAGCTTCTGTCTATCTTGATTGTATGTGGTCAAACAAAGTTCCATTTTGATCCTTTTATCTAGTTATCTGACTTCTTGAATTTGGTTGTTTCCTTATTGTATTTTCAACAAGATGAACTTGTTTTGTTTGGTTACTTGCAGTATTACTAGGATACTTGCAAACACGGATGATTACTCTTTGTTAATCTTCTTCATGGCATGTCATTTGAAGTGCTTCTTCTGTTCTCTATATTGTTGCTGTTGGTGTTGGTTCTTCAATTTATGTCCATAAATAAGCGAATTATGATATTTGGCCTGGGGTTGTCAGTTTTATATTGCATTGATCATCCTGAATGGTTATTATTCCTTAAACAGAAATTGCAACTTTTGGATTGAAACAAATTTTCTCAAAAAAAAAAAAATTTTTTTTTTGGATTGAAACAAACTAGTATCTTATTTTTGGAGTTTATTTGTTGCCCTTAATGCCTTCAAAAGAATTCATAAACTTATGGGACTGCTTTCTTTCACTTTGTGATGGGATGAAAAGATTTTTCTTTTTTAATTATGTTAGCTGTTCTATGAAATTCCCACTTTGATAGCGGCAGATTCAGGTTGGATCGGGTACTTCTAAAAAAATCAGAGGGTCAAATTGAGTAGGCTAGGATTTTGCTTTTATTCTGCTGGTAACTTGATGTGCCAGAACTGGTTTTCATCTCCTAGGATACAACTCAATTAAATTCGTGGGCCACTAATTTATAGGGATTCTAATTATACTTCAGTTCTCTGTCCTTCTTAATGACCATCAATGCATTTTTAATCTCTTCCTGGCTGCCTTCCTTTAATGTTGCATTGTCTCAATTTTGTAGCTTTGCAAACTTTGGGTAGATTTTGTGGATCCTAATGTGTTTTAGAGCTACAACAATTTCTTTCCCATTCATGAGATCAGTTGCTAGATTTTCCTTGGTATCAAAAGATACAGGGGATTTTATTGCATGTCATGAATTAGGTGTTCAATTTGTTGGTGAAATGGGGATTGAAGGTGTGAAATAGCAGACCACTGATAATCACATCGAGACCAAGTGCAATTAAGAAAATTTTCAATGATGTGGTAGCATTTATGTAAACTGTCACCAAAGACAGTTGTCAATGTTGGCAGCAAGTGGTGATGCTGATTAAGTGTGTAGCATCGAGCTTAGAAACTTGACAAGATGGCTGACAAGGGGGTAATAAAATCAAAGTGATAGGATGCTAGACCTCCAATTAAATATGTTTACAATAGAAGGAAGAAGAAGGGCTCCAAGATGGCAGTCTCTGTTAGAATTATGAATTGGGCCAAGACTGATTTCAGCAATTATTTGTATTGGGTGCGTTGCTGTATTGTGTGGGTGTTAGGAAGAATTAGCTGCGCTGTTTTTTGAAATATAATTAACTGTGATGTTGTTTTCTATTTGTTATGGGAAAATATGCTGTCTCTTTCTAAAAAGCTGGCAGGCTGAGGTTGTTACAAGGATAGTACAGAACATATAGACTATATGGGGATGGTGTGAGGGCATGATAATTATGTGAATCATCCCTGTTTAGGTGGTTGTGGGAGACAGATAGCCTGTCAAATGCTATTAGTGTCATTGTAATCCTTAGTTTACTCTGATTTCAATGCTATTCACTATCCTTCATATTACTACATTCACGAGTCTCTTATCCTATTAACGGGAAAACAATTATCAACAATAGCTGTATAGCATTGACCTTCCACCCCCCCTCTTTTAGATTCTTTGATGATGTGATGTCATTCCATGAGTTTCCCAGCAATCTTGTTGATTTTGTAAAAGTATCCTGTATGTCTTGTATTTTGATCATTGGTTTGATCTAATTAGAGGTCTTAGGCTTGTTATCTTTGTTTTCAAGTGAGTCTTTTATACGCTTAAATTGCTCGTTTCTCAGGCATCTACTCTCTTAAGAGTCAAGAAGGTTGAAACTTTTAAGCACAACAATTTGTTCATGTTTTTAAATTCTTAATAATAAAATTTCATGTGCTGTGGAAGTATATTTGTACTTATTTTTCCTTCTAATTTATTAGCTTATAGTGGCTTGTGTACTTTGTCCAGTCTTTCCTCTGTGGTCTATATTTCTTTTACCGAATAGTGCACATTTATTCATTCATTTATTTCCTTCTCTCCTTGTGGTTTAGTTGCTCATTTATTTTCCTTCTCTCCTTGTGGTTTAGTTGCTCTTTCTTGTGCTTTCAAGTTATCTCATAGCCAACACCATGTCGTCTGCTCATAGACAGGTTTCTCAAACATTTCCTTTGTATATGACATAGTGTAAGATTATTCCCCACTGTTGTAAATTGCCTGCAGATTAGAAGTTCCTTATGGAAAATCAACTTCTAGTGCATGTCTTATACTTTTCTAGTTTGTTGATCTCTCATGTTGCCCTGAGGAACTATATGAACTGTCAGTCATTTAGGAATTGGAAAACCAATTGAAGTGGACCAGATTTATTTCCCCGTTTGACCGCCAGTTTCTTAAGCAGAGTGATATAACACATGCAGCACCATTTACCACATATCTCACCTACTCTGTCCTGGGGCTAAACAAATTTTATGAAGAATCTTATTTCATTTTCTCTCTTGTTTTGGCCCGCAAAGCAGTTTTATTGAGTGCTTGCTGACCTAACGAACTTGTATGGTTATTATTCTGTAGAATTATTCAAACATGTGTGTGTTCATCAAACACATGATTGCTGCCACTGCATGCATGTGTCGTATGCCTCTAGTGGATGTGGCTTTGATGGGAATCCTATATTTTATTGAACTTGGTAATCACTTGTCAGGAGACATATGATCTATCTTTGATTGCTTTTTGAAGGGTCCTTTTATCAATGGGGAAAGGGTTTCTGCTGCTGATTTATCCCTTGGGCCAAAGTTGTATCATTTAGAGATTGCTTTGGGGCACTACAAGAAATGGTCAATTCCAGATTCACTCCCTTTTCTCAAGTCTTACATGAAGGTATGTTCATAGAAACTATATCATTATGACATATACTGGTAACTACCTGTCTCTAACTTTCTACATTTGTTACAATTTGTGAATTCTCTGAGAAATTCGAATGGTGTATATACAAGGGAATATGTATACTAACCAAGCAGCCCAAAATCAGGAAGTTAATCAAATATTTAACTTCCTAACTAGTATATATAGTTAACCAAAATTCCTAAAGATTAGTGATTATTACATTAATTCCTTTAGAATGATAAGATACTCTAATAAATACAAATTATTTGACACTTCTCCTTAAGCTAGTGAATAGATATCTCTCGATTCAAGTTTGCTAAAAATGTCTCAAAACGTAATACTTGGCAACCCTTTGCATGTCTGCTAGTTGAATTTTTGTTGAAACAAATGGGGTGTAGATTAAACCACTATCTAATTTCTCTTTAATGAAATGCTTGTCAACATCAATGCATTTTATTCGATCATGTTCTATACGGTTATATGCAATACAATTGTTGATTTATTATCACAGTACGATCTCATTGGACCTTCCCTTATCTTTAGATCATCAAGAATTATTTTTAACTATAGTAACTCACATATCCCCAATGCTATCGACTTGAACTTAGATTTGCACTTGACTTGGCTACTATTTTTGGTTTTTATTTCTCCATGTTACAATGTTACTGCCTAGGATAATACTTAAGCTAGAGGAAGACTTTCTTTCCATGAATGAACTAGCATAATTAGCGTCAATGTAGGGCTTTAAAGTCATATTTTCTTCTTTCCTAAAACAAGATTTTTTTCCCAAGACTACCTTTCAAGTATTTTAAAATTCAATGCACTACCTTGAAATGTGTTTCTTTAGGATTATGCATAACTTAGTTGACAACACTCACAACAAATGTAATTCTGGGCTTGTATATGCCTAATAAATTAATTTCCCAAGAAGCCCTTAATATGAACCTCTATTTTCCATGGAATCATCCGCAACATTCTATAGTCGATGGTTGAACTCAATAGGTGTATCAATTGACTTGCATCCCAACTTCCCTGTTTCCTTTAATAAGTCAAGCACGTAGTTTTGTTGTGAAATAAAGATTCCTTGTCTGGAATGTGCCACTTCGATGCCTAGAAAATATTTTAACTTCCCAAGTTCCTTGATGCCAATTTCTCTTATTAGACATCCTTTTAAATTGGAAATTTCATTTGTATCATTACTTGTTACTATTTTGATGTCATCCACGTGCACCAACAATGCTATCATTCTTCTTAATTTTTAGTGTCTTACAAACAAAGTATGATCTCCTTGCTTTGCTTATGTGCAAGCTAGTTATTAATTTAGAGAATCATCCAAACTAAGCTTTCGGTGATTGCTTAAATCTAGAGAGGGCTTTCTTTTACTTGCATATTGTCCCCTCTTTAGATTCAAACCGAGGAGGGACTTCCATGTAAATTTCCTCTTTTAGATTATCATGGAGAAAAATGTTTTTTTCACATCAAATTGCTGTAATATCATTTAAGATTGACAACCAATGATAATAGTACCCATATTGTATTAATCGTAGTAACCGAAGCAAATGTTTCAAGATAATTAGTACAATAGATTTGAATATACCCTTTGGCAACTGACCTTACTTTGTATCTTTCTATAGAACCATCGAACTTGTATTTCACTGTAAAAACCAATCTACATCCAACTAATTTCTTCCCTTTCAAAAATTTAACAAACTCCCATGTTTTGTTTTGCTTTGTTTTTTTTTTCTTCTACAGCTTCCAATCTTTACTTTCATATCATCCTCCCACTTCTTGTTTCCTAATGCCTCAGATAGATTTATTAGAATAGAAATTGTGTAGAGGTTGTTAAGGAAGGCTTTATGAATTTAGGATAGGTTTTGTTAAGTCACAAATAGGTGTAGTGGATGTTTTGTAGAAGTTAGGTTCATTTCCTAAGGGCAACTAATATGTCAATATCACTTGATTGGTTAGGTTTATTAGGTTTTTGTGAAAGATCACTTTGTGGTATGATATTTTCAGTAGCTGGAAGATGTTTTAGGTATTCAAACTGTTGTTGACCAGAGATTATTATTGTTATAATTGAGAGATTTCATAGAGTTAAATAGTTAGATTACTTCCTAAATAGTAGCTAGATTACTTCTTAAATTGTAGCTAACAATTCTGTATATAAACTCTAGTCCCTATGTACACAAGAAGCAGTAATAAAATTATTTCTTCTGCATTCAACATGGTATAAAAGCCCTGTTTGATTTAGGGGCTATTTTTTTCTTGACTATTTGTCCCAAATAGGACAGAACCTTGGTTGAGTTGTACTCGCCCTAAAAGCAGTGTGCTTTTCTTCTCACCACCCACCTAGATAGCTTCTACTGTGACCGGTGACCTCACCGTAAAAAACCCATCTTCAATAGCACCGCCACACGCCTCCACGGGCCGCCGCAATCTCACTGCCATCACTGCGTGTGAGGGCCACGCGCCACCCTCCGACCACTATTTCGCTTCCGGTTTTCTCCACTAGGGTTGCCAGCCTCTTGCCTTCCCTCCTGTGGTGTCAGGCTCACCTATTGTGACTGGTGCCCTTGCTCACGCGCCTCTCCTCAGTCTGCCTCTGTTTTTCAGATTTGTCCGGTACTTTTTTTTTTATTCTGCAGCACTGGTTGAAAAGCTTATTTACTCTATTGGCGTATTGTTTGGTTGTTCTAAGTAATCCTAAAGAAGATGGAGGGAAAGAAGGTAATTCTGTTGAGTTCCGATAATCCTTCACTTCAAATTAGTCCCGTAAAACTTGATGGAACTAATTATCTTGCTTGGTCAAGATCCTGTTTGTTGTTCATCAAAGCTAGAGGATTGCAGGGTTACATTAATGATGACAGTCAGAGACTCGATGTCAATAGTTCTGATTATAATCAATGGGAGTCCGGGATTTCTCTCATCATGTCCTGGCTCATCAATTCAAAGAAGCTAGAGATTGCTCGGACAAACTTGCTACTTGACACAGCGGCAAAGATATGAAAAGTTGCTTCTCTAACCTATTCTCAAATAGCTAATAAAGCTCAAATTTTTGATCTTCGTAATAAATTGCACAACATGAAACAAGGAGATATGACTGTACCCCAGTATTTTGCGGAGTTATGTGGGTTGTGGCAGGAATTAGACTATTATCAAGACTTTCAGGTAGAATGCTCAAAAGACGTTGCTAGATTCTAGAAAATGATAGAAGAAGATCGGGTATTTGATTTTTTAGCGGGTCTTAACTCAGAGTATGATCATATACAAGGTACAATACTTTGAAAAGATACTTTCCCTTCTGTTCAGCTCGTACATTCTCTAGTTCAGCAAGAAGAAAGTAGGCAAAATGTTATGTTGCATACGCCTATCATTGAAAAAGCAGGATTAGTAGCAAGTTCTACTGAAAAACCAAAACCTGCAAATACCTCATCTAATAAGGATCACTTACACTTTGATTACTGTGGAAAATCAAGACATACCCGAGAAATTTGCTGGAAATTGCATGGAAGGCCTAATTAGAGTCGTGGAAAATGAGGCGGCTCAGTAGTAAGGGGTCAAGCCCACTTGGCTGATGGAACTGAAGTGTCTGAAACACCGCTAGTATGGGGATTATCCAATGAGGAACTTTAGGCATTAAGACAGCTTCTCTCACAAAAAGACTTTGCTTCCATAATTGGTGCATCCAACCTTGCCAAAATAGGTATTGAGTACTACAATTCTAAAGATAATCCTTAGATTATAGACTCTGGAGCTAATAGACATGATAGGCTCTCAAAAGAAATTTTTAACATACTTTCATGGAAACAACAGAGATAATGTTAGAATAGCAGATGGGTCTCTTACTTCCGTATCTGGTTCAGGTTCTTTTAACTGTAGACCCAATATTACCCTTTCCTCAGTACTTCATGTACCTTGCTTTCCTATTAATCTTCTCTCTGTCAGTTCTATCACTAAAGACCTTAATTGCAAAATTGAATTTTTTTCTGACTATTGTGTTCTTCAGGATCTTCACACAGGGCAGAGGATTGGAACTGGTAGACTGCAGGATGTCTTATATGTCTTGGAAGAAGAGCGCCTGACAGTTGCACATCAAGTGTCTTTTGGAAATGATGTGATTACTAAGGAAATTTTACAGTGGCATAGGCGGTTGGGACATTCCTCGTTTTTTGTTCTTGCAAAACTTTATCCAAACTTGTTTAAAAGAAATTCTTTTAATTCTTTGTTTTGTAAAGCATGTGAACTTGCCAAACACATTAGAATTTCTTATCATTTATCAAATAATAAGAGTTCTATTCCTTTTATGACTATTCACTCTGATGTTTGGGGTTTTACTCAAACTACTTCTCTTTCTGGCCATAGATGGTTTGTAACCTTTATTGATTGTTGCACCCGATTGACGTGAGTTTATCTGATGAAAACCAAGAATGAAGTTTTTTCATGTTTTCAATCTTTTCACAAAATGATTTGTACTCAACATGATGCTAGAGTTAAGATCCTACGGTTAGATAATGGAATGGAGTATATGGATGGCAAATTTCATGCTTATTTAGATTCTAATGGAATAGTACATCAAACCAGTTGTGCCTATACTAGTGAACAAAATGGAGTTGCGGAAAGGAAGAATAGACATATTCTGGAGGTTGCTCGATTACTCATGTTCACAATGAATCTTCCAAAGGGATATTGGGGTGATGTAGTCCTTTCAGTCGCCTATCTTATCAACAGAATGCCACTTCGAATTCTAGATTTTAAAAGCTCAGTTGAAATATTACAAGGTACAAACTCTTACACTGTACCTCCAAGAGTCTTTGGGTGTGTTTGCTTTGTTCATGCTAGGAATGTTGGCAAGTTGGAGCCAAGAGCTTTGAAATGTGTGTTTGTTGGATACTCTCCCACACAAAAGGGATATAATTGTTATCATCCTCCATCTAAGAAATACATTGTAAGTATAGATGTCACTTTTCTGGAGTATGAATCCTATTTCACCACATCCCCAACTCCTTTTCACGGGGAGAATGAAATTGAAGACGAGGTGTTGCTTGACTCTATAAATAATGTGATTCAAGGAGGAAGAACAATTCAGGGGGAAACAGCTAGTTTGGTTCAAGAGGATCGAAGTCGGTGCTTAGATAGACCAGACTTAAAGACATACTCAAGGCGAGATACGTTAGAAAAAGCCATCATGCAATCTATACCAATGCCATCCTCTTCCCTCGAAAACATTGGTGAGCTAGAATCTGATTTATCTGATGATTTAGATAAGCCAATTGCCCTTCGAAAAGGTGTTAGAAGTTGCATTAAGCACCCAATTTCTAACTTTGTTACATATGACTCACTATCTCCTGCCTATAGAGCCTTTGTCTTGTCTGTTTCTTCTGTGTCTATTCCACAGGATTGGAAAGAAGTAATAGAAATTGTCCAATGGAAAGAAGCTATGATTGAAGAAATGAAGGCCTTGGCAAAAATGAGACTTGGGAACTAGTCACTGCTCCAAAAGGCACATGGATGGTTGGTTGTAAATGGGTATTCATAGTGAAGCATAAGTCAGATGGATTTATTAAGAGATACAAGGCGAGATTGGTGGCTAAAGGCTTTACTCAAACATATGGAGTGGACTATCAAGATACCTTTGCTCCTATTGCTAAGATGAATACAATCAGAGTTTTTCTCTCGTGTGCAGCTAACTTGGATTGGGACTTACAACAGTTCGATGTTAAAATGCATTTCTTCATGGGGAGCTGGAGGAGGAGGTTTATATGGAAATCTCTCTATTGAGCAATATTATTCTTACCTGAGATCAGTAATTTCAGTCAAGGTAATCTCTCTATTGAGCAATATTATTCTGGTTTTATTAACCTATGGAGCGAATATTCTGGTATTATCTACTCTAAGGTGTCTAAAGAGGCCTTAACCAGCCTTCAAGCGGTTCATGAAGATAGTAAGCAAGATCAGTTTTTGATGAAACTAAGACCAGAATTTGAGATTGCTCGGGCTGGATTGCTGAATAGAAATCCATTTCCTTCTTTGGATGTTTTTTGGGGTGAATTATTGCGTGAAGAACAAAGAATGATTAAACAATCTGTAATAGGTGGGTCCAAGGAGGCATATGAGGTTGTCAATGTTGCTTATGCTGCTTAAGGGAAGAATCGAACAAAAGGACCTGTGCAGTGCTATAGCTGCAATGAGTATGGGCATATTGCCTGCAATTATGGAAAGAAATTCTGCAGTTACTGTGAGCAGAATGGACAAATTATCCTACACGTCCAGAAAATCGGAGAGCGCAAGCTTTTCAAGCTACGTTTCAAATTATCAAATTACTGGTTCTACATCTACAACCACTAGCACCAACCAGCCTGCTGTTGCTCTATAAATGGTACATCAAATGATTTTCAATGCACTCTCTGCCATTGGACTTTAGGGTCAAGGTAATTCTGTGTCGTCTCATTGAATTGTTGATTTTGGAGCATCCAATCGTATGACTGGCTCATCTGATTTGTTATATAATCTACGGGAGTATAGTGGTACATAGAATATTTAGATAGCTAATGGAAGTAGTCTTCCAATTACAGAAATTGGTGATGTAGGACCTTCTCATCATGTATTTGTTTCTCCTGGGTTGTCTACGAATTTAATTTTTGTTGGTCAAATGGTAGATAATAATTGTGATGTGCATTTATCTCGTAATGGTTGTCTTGTGCAGAATCAAGTGTTGGGGAAGGTGATCGCGAGGGGGCTTAAAGTGGGAAGATTATTTCCGTTGCAATTTACTATTTCTAGAGCTTTGTCTTTAGCTTCTGTTATTGTTGAAAATAAAGCAGCCATTTGGCATAAACGATTGGGCCATTCAAATAATGTGATTTTATCTAATTCAATGAAGTGTGGTTTTCTTGGTAGCAAAGAAGGGTACTCATAGCTTGTCTCTTGATTGCTCTACTTGCAATCTAGGGAAAAGTAAAACCTTGCCTCTTCCTGCTTATGACAGTCATGCTAATACATGTTTTGAGATTATACACTGATGTTTGGGGTATGCCTCCTGTTATTTGACATGCACGATATAAATATTTTGTGACTTTTATTAATGATTACAGTCGTTTTGCTTGGATCTATTTCCTGCACTCCAAAGTTGAAATTTTTACTGCTTTCGAAACTTTTCTAGCTTATATTGAGACACAATTCTCCACCTGTATTAAGGTGTTACAGTCAGATAATGGTGGTGAATATGTAACATGAATTTCATGCATTCTTGCAACAAAAAGGTATCATATCTCAATGATCATGTCCTTATACTCCTCAACAGAATGGGATGGCTGAACGTAAAAGTCGTCACTTGTTGGATATGGTTCGTAGGTTACTCTTGAAGTCTTTAGTTCCGCCTAAATTTTGGGTGGAAGCTTTGTATACTGCTGTTTATTTGATTAATCGTCCGCCTTCTCAGCAATTGAATTTTGATTCTCCTTACTGCCGTCTTTTCGGTTTGCCTCTTGATTACCGCAATTTACACACATTTGGATGTGTTTGCTTTGTTCACTTGTGTCCTCGTGACCGTCACAAGCTTACAACTTAGTCCGTAAGGTGTGATTTTATGGGTTATAGCACTGGTCAAAAAGGTTTTTTATGTTATGTTGCTGTTACTAATCGTTTGCATGTTTCTAGAAATGTGATTTTCTTTGAACATGAGTACTATTTTCAGCAACATGTATCTCATTCCAATGGTATTTTGCTTCCTAGCTTTGCTAATATCTCACCAATTAAGAGTATTAAACCCAAATTTGTCTATCAGTGAAGACAGTCCCCTGCATCACAAATCCTTTTTGACACTGATCTAATTCCTGCTTCGGTTACTCTTAGGAGATCTTCCTGCATTATTCATCTTCCTAATCGATATGGTTTCTCTGCTATTTTAAATGATACTATAGTTCCTACCTCTTATTCTCAAGCAACTAAACAGGCATGTTGGGTAAAAGCTATGCAAGAAGAACTTCAGGCTCTTGAGGAAAATCATATTTAGGATATTGTTCCTTGTCTTACTGGTGTTAAGCCCATTGGTTGTAAATGAGTATATTCCATTAAGTTGCAGTTTGATGGCTCACTTGACAGATATAAAGCGAGGTTAGTGGCACTCGGTAACCGACAAGTGTGTGGGGTAAACTATGAGGACACATTTATATTTGTAGCAAAGATAACTGTGTGACTTTTTATGGCCATTGCTGCTTCTAAGGATTGGTCATTGTGACATATGAATGTTAAGAATTCCTTTTCACATATAGATCTTAAGGAAGAGATTTATATGATTCCACCAAAAGAGTTATTTGCTACACCATCCATTGATGTTTGCAAGCTAAAACGGTCTCTCTATAGTTTGAAACAAGCCCCATGTGCTTGGTTTGATAAGTTCTGCTCAACAGTTCTTAGCTTCTCCTTTGTTCAAAGTCAATACGATTCCTCTCTATTCCTTTGCGAGACTACTAAAGGAATCGTCTTGCTCTTGGTGTATGTAGATGATATCGTTATTACAAGGACTGACACTAAATTGATTTCCCAACTTCTAGAATGTGTTTAGTATTTTTTTTCATATGAAGGACTTAGTTCCTCTAAAATATTTTTTAGGCCTTGAGGTTTATTATACCTCTACTAGTATTTATTTATACTAGCATAAATTTATCTAAGAGTTAATTGCTTTGGCTAGTCTTCAAGAAGGCCGTTCAGTTGATGCCCTCTTGGAAGTGAATGCCAAATATCGTTGTGATGAGAGTGATTTTCTCTCTGATCCCTCTTTAAATAGACAACTGGTAGGGAGCCTGAACTATCTATCACTTAGCCTGATATTTCTTTTGCTGCTGTTCAACAAGTTAGCCAATTTATGCAAGCACCTACACAACTCTATCTGCTGTTGTTCATTGCATTGTTTGCTATTTGCAAGGCACTTCTACCCAAGGCCTTTCCTTTTCTGTGGATTCTCTTATTTGTTTGGTTGTATATAGTGATGTTAATTGGGCTGATTGTTCTGCTGGGTGGTGCATGTTTCTTGGTAACTCTTGTTTCTTGGAAAAATAGGAAGTGAGATTGGGGTGTTTTAAGTCCTTAACTGAGTTTGAATATCATGCTATGTCTTCTACCTGTTCTAGAATTGTTTGGTTTCGGGGAATATTGGATGAGTTTGGATTTCCTCAAATTGAGCCTACTCCATTTCATGGGGATAATACTAATGCCATTCGGATTGCTGCTAACCCAGTATTTCATGAGCGCACTAAGCACATTGAAGTGGACTGTCATTCTATTTGTGATGCATATGATGCTCGTGTTCTCTCTCTCCCACGTATCACCACTACTCTCCAGACTGCCGATGTGTTTACTAAGGCTCTCTCCAAGCAATGACATCACTTTCTTGTTGACAAACTGATGCTTCTTGATCCTCAAGCATAAATTGAGGCAGGATATCAATAGTAGAAGTTATGGATCAGACTTATAGAGATTATGGCTGAGATTATAAGATTTATTTTACTATAATTAGTGTATTAGCTGTATGTATGTTCTTATCTATATTAGAATACTAGTATAATTTTGTATATGTTCTTACCAAAAATAAATTGTACAGCAACTCTTATTTAATGGAAAGGATCCTCATGAAGAAGATATTCAGCCATTTACACAAAATTGTTAAAGAGTAGGCGTTGCGTTAAATTCTTTAGAATCACAAGATTAATAAAAGCAATTTATTTTACAACCTTCAAGTGGCATTATTTGAAGGTGTATGACAACGTAATTTCTGCGGAAGTGAGCAGGCATAAATATGTGTACAACAATGTAATTTCTGCAGAAGTGAGCAGGCATAAATCTCTCTCTTTTGTGGTGCCAGTTCCAGTGTTTCTAGTAAAGTTACTTTACTAGTGTAGTGTGGTTCCTCTAAGGAGGAAGTATGTAAAGATCACTGGTTAGAGAGTTGCAATAGTTTCAATGGAAGCTTCTGCAAAGTTAGAACCATATTTACGGTTAAAATGGAAATGTGATGATAAGTGGATTGGGGGATACCTAGTTTATGTTATAGAAATGCAAGGTAAAGAAGCCTTTTAGTAGCTGCATGAAGTCTGAAAGAGATGCTGTAATTTTGTAAATTTGCTAGATGATAACTTATGCAAGTGGAAAGCAAAGAGATTTAAGATTCTCAAATTCATTTCCTTATCTCTTCTCGAGGATCTCTTATTGTCTCCCATATATGGAAAATCATTTTAGATGGAAACAATAGACAAACACCATGTGATAAGATTTCTTGTGTTTGATAATTCAAGACTAAAATTTCTTTGCAGGAACACTTTTGTCTCCTAAGACACATTACCCCCCTAGCAACCACCCACTCCTCTGTAAGCTGGGTGAGGCTTGTTTTGTTATCAGTAAAGGAGAGAAAGGAGTGGAAAAATGAGAGAAATGAGAGAATACAAGGGGAGAGAGTGAAGTACATGATTTATATTAACTCGAAACCTCTGATCGTCTCCTGCTTCTACAGTACAATGTGCCTAAACTTATTTGAGTTGTTGTCAAATCAAGGCTCCTTTCTTCTTCAGAAGATCTTATTGACTTTCTTTTGATATCGCATCTAATCACTGCTTGCATTTTACTTTATTTGGTAAAATTGAGCCAGTTCGACATGTATGCCCTCTCCTACTCCCTATGCATCCAGCTTGACCTGAGCTGCAGGGACGAGTAGACATCCTGCCTTTTCACAGTTCAGGTCAGTGTCTGGATGGTTATACTAATTGCAGTTTATCTTGAACAGCCACAGGTGGTTGACCACTGTCTACTTAGTTCTAAACCAACCCTCTTTTGCTTATCATTTACCCACGTTTTCAATAAATGATTCTGGTAGCTTTATCATTCATTTTGATAGCTGAAAAAGTTTTTAAATTCAGGAAGCAAAAGCAGCTATGGAATGAGTTGGTTCTTCTATGGAGATTTATTTGAATACATGAAAAATTGAGGGAAAGAGAATTGGATAGGAAAACTGTAGTTATTCTTCCACCTTGGGAACGTCCTACCATTTTCTCAGTTGCAATGACGTGGGTCAATGGTATGAGATATAAACAGACGGTGGAAGCAAACTTCTTAAGGTTTTCTTAATATAGAGATGGGGAGCGGTAAACTTGTTTTGCACCATGTATTATATTGCTCAATGTTCACACTCACGCTAGTGATTTTAGGAGGGAGCAACTAAGGTTCCTAGGCGGAAAAGATGCTCCGAGGACATACCTTAGTTGTCACTATTCAAGTAACTCATAAAGATGGATTGCTTGATTAATCCTACTCCCTCACCCTAAATTTACTAGCCCCTTATCATTAAAGTTGTCTTCATTCAAATCATTAACTTCTCCTTGATGGTTTTAGTATGTGCTGCCCTTTGTAATGTGATTTGGCAAGACTGTTGCCTTCTTTCTTATCTGATATTGTTTCTGCTGGTGCTGAATGCCTCTAATGCAGGCTATTTTCTCAAAGGATTCATTCATTAAAACACGAGGTCTCCCAGAGGATGTTGTTACTGGTTGGCGCCCAAAAGTCGTGGGTTGAAGCACGTTATTGATGTCACAGCTTAAACATCTTCTGGGTACACCATTCTTTTCATCATCACATTCCATCATCCTTAACCAAGTCTGGAGCTCCCCAACTCTTTATTTTTTTAGCAGTAAGGTGGTGCCTAGCGCTCTTGCCTTCTGATTTATATCTCTTTCCCTTTCATGATTATGGGATGGAATGAGTTCAGAACTTCACTAAAAGCCACCATATTGTATTAGCATTTATATGTATGGTATAGACGTCTCTGTTCTTGCATATGCTCGTAAGTGGTCTGAAGTTATCCCAATCTGTTATGATGCTGGCAGCCTTTAAATATATGCAGATAATACTTGCCAATCATTAGCTGCTGTAATGGTCGAATATTTGTAATGACACCATTCGAGACGAGTAGAATTATTATCGCTCAGAAAATCTGTACAGGTCAGGCGAGAGGCGATAGATCTACATTTCCGCCAAAACTAATTTGAAATTTTATAGTAAATTTGATTCAGCTTTTTGTTTCTATTTTTTTATTTTACCTGTTTTTTCTCAATTTTTGTGTATTTATTTTTTGAAGTTTTGTATTTTTTGTATTTTTGTGTTTTAACAAATAAAAAATAAAAAAATACAACTTTATGATGTATCTCTGCACATCTTAAGATGCATTTTTCAAATGTAGCTTCGCATAAGGGAGTAGAAGAAATTTAGAATCTCATTATCAAGCAATAAGGTTGTGACTAGGGATGTCAATCGGGTCAGTCAGGTCGGGTTCAGATTGGGTTATTTTGGGTTCGGATCATTTCGGGTTAACAACTATTCGGGTTCAGGTCGGGTTCGAGTCAGGTCGATTTGGGTCCGGGTCATTTTGGGTTAACACCAATTTGGGTTTAGGTCGGGTTAATTTGAGTTTGGGTCAATTTCAGGTCGGGTAGATTTCGGGTTGGGTTAAATTCAGGTCGGGTTAACGCGGGTTGACCCGTCGGGTTAAATGAAGTTTCATATATGTATCATCATGTATGAATAAAAAAATTTGTTTGTCATTTCCCAAACTCTAAATTCTAAATAA